>JH651241.1:464337-775402 GCA_000260095.1 Tetrahymena borealis | reverse complement strand
ATAATAGCAAAAATAGCATTGGAGATCAAGGTGCTTGTGGTTTAGGGTCTGGTTTAGGAAATTGCTCATAACTAACTACATTAACTCTTGAATTAGAGTAAGATCTTATATTTATTTTATTTTCTTCCAATTTTCAACACAAATTAATTCTCTCTCTCTCTCTCTTATGTTATTAGTTTTTTTACTTAACTCTTTAAAAATAATAGCTATAATAAAATTGGAGATCTAGGTGCTTGTGGTTTAGGGTCTGGTTTAGGAAATTGCTCATAACTTATTACATTAACTCTTGAAATATTGTAATATTTTATATTAATTTTATTTTCTTCCTTTTTTCAACACAAAATAATTCTCTCTCTCTTAAGTTATTTGTTTTTTTACTTGACTCTTTAAAAATAATAGCAACAATAGCATAGGAGATCAAGGTGCTTGTGGTTTAGGGTTTGGTTTAGGAAATTGCTCATAACTAACTACATTAACTCTTTATTTAGGGTAAGATTTTATATTTATTTTATTTTCTTCCACTTTTCGACACAAAATAAATCTTTCTCTCTTATGTTATTAGTTTTTTTACTTAATTCTTTAAAAATATTAGTGAAAATAGAATTGGAGATCAAGGTGCCTGTGGTTTAGGGTCTGGTTTAGGAAATTGCTCATAACTAACTACATTAACTCTTGAATTAGGGTAAAATTTTATATTATTTTTATTTTCTTCCATTTTTCAACACAAATTAATTCTCTATCTTACGTTATTAGTTTTTTTACTTAACTCTTTAAATATAATAGCAACCATAGCATTAAAGATCAAGGTGCTTGTGGTTTAGGGTCTGGTTTAGGAAATTGCTCATAATTAACTACATTAACTCTTGAATTAGAGTAAGGTTTTATATTTTTTTTATTTTCTTCCACTTTTCGACACAAAATAAATCTTTCTCTCTTCTGATATTAGCTTTTTCACTTAATTCTTTAAATATAATAGTGAAAATAGCATTGGAGATCAAGGTGCCTGTCGTTTAGGGTCTGGTTTAGGAAATTGCTCGTAACTAACTACATTAACTCTTGAATTATTGTAAGATTTTATATTTATTTTATTTTCTTCCACTTTTAGACACAAATTAATTCTCTCTCTCTTATGTTATTAGTTTTTTTACTTAACTCTTTAAATATAATAGCACCAATAGCATTGGAGATGAAGGTGCTTGTGGTTTAGGGTTTATTTTAGGAAATTGCTCATAACTTACTACATTAACTCTTAATTTAAAGTAAAATTTTATTATTTTTATTTTCTTCCACTTTACAACATAAATTTATTCTCTCTCCTATGTTATTAATTTTTTAACTTTCTTTTTAAATATAATAGAGGGAATAGTATTGGAGGTCAAGGTGCTCGTGGTTTAGGGTTAGCTTTAGGAAATTGCTCAAAGCTTACTACATTCACTCTTTAATTAGAGTAAAATTTTATATTATTTTATATTTGCTTTACCTTGCCTATTCATTATTTATTTATGCTATCCATTTTATTATTCTTTATTAGATTAATTTTTAAATATTTCAAATAAAAGATTAGAAAATTTAAAGGTTATATAATCTTAAATAATGAGAATAAAGAGATTAGTAGTGAGAAATTTAAGGTAAAAATTAACAAATATTATTTATAAAATTTAATGTTTTTTAAATTAAAAATTTGATAGACAATCGTGAATTAACTAATGAAAGATAGATTATTAAATAAGAATTAGATTATTAATTTAAATAAATTGATTAATATTATTTTATTGCAAAATATATATTTGAATATACAGTAAAACCTGCCAAGTTGGGCTACAGTGTATTTTGGGAACCTGAGTGTGTTGGGCAGATTTTTATTTTATATTCAGATTTTTTTAGAATTCTTTATTTATTTCTTTTGAGCATTAGTCTCTTTCATAGTATATTTAGCTTAATTCCTGTATTGCATATATGAGACATCTAATTGTAAATGATTAAATGATTTTATTAATATTTCTATTATTTTTGATATTTTTTTTCAAAAACAAAGCTAATATTTAAAAGAAATTTATCTATTATTTTTCTAGAACTGAGAGATTGTTAAAGTCTTTTTCTAATTATTTTGTTTTATAAATTAAATATTAATAAAAAAAAGATTTATTAGGTGGTTAATGTTAAATTTTTTAGATAATGAGATGATTAGAGGAATTTTTAAATTTTAATTAAAAAAAATAGTTTATAAAATAATTTTTTTATTATAACATGTAAAATACAAATTAAAAGAATTATTTATTTGTTAACATTTGTATTTTTTATGTAGCTAAATAGCTAAATAGAATTTTTTATTAATAGCTCTAATAATTAGATATCCCATAGCATTTTAACATTGAATTAATTTCCTTTTGCAATATCAAAAAATATACACAGCAGTATATCTCATTATAAATCTTAGAATGGGTATTTTAGATATGAAACTTTAATTTAGTTAATTTTAATTATTTTAGATTTTTGAGTCATGATAGTTCATATCTACCTATTTTATTGTATTTTCATTTTAATATTAAAAATATACTTACCATAAAAGAGAAGATATTTTATAAGATTATTCATTTCATTAAATAATAAGTTTTATTTTCAAACTAAAAGTAAACATAAAAGGAATAAAACATTCAAAGGGTTTATAATTTTTATTAAAGATGATACTGTAGAAGGAGAAGGAGGAGAAGATCTATTTGAAGAAACGTAAATTATAATTCCTTTATCATAAGAATCCCTCATTATATCTTTAGGATAAATTATTATTCTCCTATTTTGAAAGAATTCTTTGTTATTTTAAAGGATGAGTTGAATACTTTCTGAAATTTCTATTACTGTAGAACCTCCATTGTTAAAGTAAATAACAAATTAATTTTAACTTATTTATTCGGCATGAGTAACAGAGAGTCCATCTTCTAGAAGAAATTTTTGATCTATTTCTGACTTACTTGAGATGAGATATTAAAACTAAATACTACTTTAATTATCGTAAAGAGCCACTGTAAGTCGAGAATAATTAATTTGACCAAAAAGCAAGGTATATTAATTGCTAGAAATACCTGCATCTAGAGTAGAAAATGCATCTTTATGATAGTATAAAGAAGCATTTTGAATCTTAAATTGATTATTTTTATCCATAGAAAAAGTAATATCATAGATGAAAGAGTCAACAAACTATATTCTAAATTTTGTATCTGAGTATTATGCAACCAAGGATATTTAAACACTTTCGCCAACAATTAAATTCTCTCTTTCAAGCAAGTCTTAAATATAATATTAATATTAGATATCTTTATTTTACACATTCTTTACATTTATTAAGCCACTTCTAAAGAAAGATAATGCTAAATTTAAACTATTTATTCTATTATAGCTTAATTCAGATGTAAGAGACTAGTCTTGAGGTAAAACGGCTAATTCATCTGAATCATCTTTTTTTACAATCTAATATTTCAAATTTTTAGTAGGAAAATATAACCATAATCCAGCTTCATTACTAATGATTTATTTAAAGCGGCAGAGATAGAATTATACATTAAAATCCATAGGCGTAGAGCTTTAATCAACCAAAGAAGCTTTAACAATATTACCAGTTTTATCTGATGTGAATTAAATTGTATAATTATATAATCGTTCCATGCATAAAACATAAATATTTTAGTTAAAAGATATTTCATTTACTTAGACTCTAGAGGCTGAATCATCTAAGATGGTATTGCAGCGTTTATGAGAAGAATCTCTTTAGATTTTAAGTAAATTATTTCCAATTATAATCTATTTAGATTCTAAAACAGCTTTTAAATTATATAGTACAGTAAAAACTTAGTAATCATTTTAGCTATCTATATTTTTTAATCTGTTAATAATTTTTACATCTTTTACTTAAGTATACCAGCCTAAATTACAGCCATTAGAAACTTTTTTATCATTAAAATAAAAAATAGTTTCTTTATCTAAATTACTATTTTCAATTTCAGATTTAAATTTTGTAATACCTTCAGCATTTTTATCAAAAGTTACATATTTTAAAGAAGCATCTCTGTTGATTGATAGATTATAGACTTGTTATTAATCCTCAAATTAAAGGGTAATCTAAGAGAAAAAAGTTAAAAGCCTATTGAAATCACTTTATTTTACATTCAATTAATAGCTTATAGTTGCTTGTTACAAAATTTACTAGCATTATTCTTATTTATTTGAACCAATTATACAAATTAAATCCTAGCTAATCACTGGGACATTTTAGTTATCAGAAACTATAGAAACAGTAGAATAGAATTGATTCTGAGAATAGGCATTATTTATTCTAAAGAGGGAATATTGATATTAGACACTATTTGAAACATACAAGTATTCAATTTTATTTCTTTTTGGGATTATTGAAAGATTTGATTACAAGGGTTGATCTTAAATTAAATTTCTTAAGAAAACAGCTTAATCATTTTAGAACTAGCTATAGGAGTAAAGTAAGATATTGAGTTTCTATTGAGAATTGGTATATATAATAAAGGATTCGCTAAACAATATAATTTTTTAATTTGGGTACAATTAAGGAATTTATATAGGATTTCCGATAAAGCTATTGCCAAAATAATCATAAGCAGCTATAGACAAATCATTATAAATGAAAATTTTTCCTTAAAGACAAATCAGATTTGAATAATTAGAAGCATCGAATATTAATTTTTTTTGAGAAGTAACTACCAATTATCTAGAATCCCCAGGATAGTCATAGTTGAATTATTCTATTGATTGACCACACATTATAAAAAGAATATTATTCTATGTATCTGAAGCAAAAGCAAAGTTTCTGTTCCTGCAATTTTAAGAAAAGAAAGCGTAGATTAGTGCTCTTTACTTGTTAATAAATGGAATAAAGATTGTAAATGATTATGTTCCAACATCAGATTTTAAAATAAATGAGCCAGAATTGTCTATAATTTCTATTGGTGAAGAATGTTAATATAAGGAGCTATAAAGATTAATCTCACTAGATTTACCATAAATTTGAGGAGCAGCAGCAAAAATAGAGTATGTGTTCCCAGATTTACTAGTAATTATTGATGATATTATGCCATCAGTTTAGTAGATATTCTATATGTGGTTAATTTAGACTAAAGTAGAATATTTTAGTTAGATGATTCTGTTTACTTTTAAATTTTTAATGAAATTATTTTCACTTACAGATATTTAAGGATTAAAGTTAGATCCTTTAATATACCTTTCTATAGGAATCTAATAGACTTCATCAGTTAATGAGGTAATCATATTTTAAATACTAATTTAGTTTTGGGTAAGAGAAGCTTTTAAATCATTAGTTACATTAATTATTATTTTCAAGATCAAACTGTATGATGGATCTATTTGATATATCTTAAATTCTAATTTTGTATTAGTTCCTATTATCACTATAGATGGAATTTGTAATTTGACAGTGTAATTAATTGTAATGACTGTTCCTTTATCATCTTTTTTACTTTTATTTACAATGAATTGATTATCAATAAATTATTTTGGATCTACAATGTGGTTTTGATCTAAAGTTTGCTAGAATAGAATCTACTAGTTTTTGACATTAACCATTTAGAAACTCTATTTATTATACATAACCAAAGTGTTATATTCAATAAAAATAGGGTAATATTCAATTTAGAGAGCAGTCTAAATAATGTCATCAATGTAGAAAACATTTTCCTCGATAAGTTATTACATTTTTAATTATATGAAAATATTTCCTCTTCCTTTTTTAGTAAAAGTTATAATAAGTGCATCTTTAAATCTTTGAATACCTTAAGCAAAGTATTATGAAATCAATTATGGCAGTGTTAACTAGTTAATTATGAGTTTATTATTTTTGTAGTCTATAAAGAAACTGTGGAGAATACTTTTAGAGTTATCAAAATAAAAAAGAGTATTAGCTGGATCTACAAATATATTTTTGCTTACAAATTCTTTAATTTTATAAGTATCTACAATTTATAAGTTGTTTTCCCCAAATTTATATTAAATCAAACCAACAGTTTCGCTCTCAACATAAAGGATATAAATATTTCCACTTTTTTATAAAGCTACTTGATCTACAATTTTTAATGTGTCATTTAACTTTAGAATTGTCAAACCTTTTTCTTGAGCATATGAGAAATGAAAAGTTAGAGAATCCTTTTCACTTTGATAACTAATAAAACCTTCTGAAGAATTGTAAAAGCTTGCACTAATTAGGAACTTATTATTACAGGTTTAAAATAAAGTATTGCTAGACAATAATGTTCTTGTCATAACTCCTTAGATTATTTCAAGATGAAAATAAATAATCTAAACATCAAAGCATTAATCTCCTTTCAGTTCTTTGTTATATCCAATAAAATATTTACTATTCAAGTTCTCTTAGTAGTAAGTAAGAGAAGATATTATAGGTCCTATTAATTCTTTTCCAATTTCTTAGTAAGGTTTTTAGGTATTTTCTGCAGGTAAATCCTTAGGAAAATCAACTTAGGAGGCAGTAAAATTGTAATAGTCAGTTAGTTTCAAGAGGTACCTTTCATCGTATTAAAGATTTACAGTATAATCTGTAGTTTGCTAGCAAGTTATAAAACTTTATAGAAATAAGATTAACAAAATGAGATTTCTATGAATTTTATTCCTTTTCATTTAATTTAAGATACAAAATTTTGCTTTTTTTCAAATTACATATTTTTCTAATGAAATTAAAATCAGTTGAATTAAAAAATATTAATTATTTCTTTTATAATACTAATTGTGAAAGAATAAAGTTGAGAAATCTCTAAGAATTTAAGAATATGATCGTTTCTATTAATCCATATAATCAATGACTAATTAGATTAAATAGTAGCTCTTCAGAGATAGTGGAGGGAGGTAAATTAAATTCACCAACAAATAATTAAACTATATTTTCCATTTTTCAAGAATAGTCTTATATTAGAGGACACCTTATCCGAGAGTTGCCCTGGTATGTATATATATATATATATAAAGGATTGATACAGTTAAAAGACTGATAAATAAAGACAAAAAATTTAAAAAGTAAGCTATTTAAATAATAATATTTTTAAGAATTTACCATAAATAAATATCATTTTAAGCTATTTTTTTTAGAATTAAGAGGTTGATTTTAAATATTCCATTAATCGAAATTAAGCTTCTTAGTAGAATTAGTATCTTTTAGGAATAAAGGTAGGAAGGAGTAAGTAAAATTATTGAAGTAGTTATTCTCAAAGAATTTTTGGAAATTTCCTTTAATTACATATCTATTATTAAAATCTGATCATAGTTACAATAGACAGATTTATTTTTTATTACTTTATTAAACTTTAATTTTATGAGTGGGTTTTATAATTATTGTTTTAAGAATTAGTTTTGCATATCTTGTATCTCCTAAGCTACTATGATAGTACATTAAATAATTAAAATTATTAAATTACTCATAATAGTAGGATTGCTATTATTTAATAAGAAAGTATATTATGATAAATTATGTAATATTAAAAATGAAAACTAATAAAACTCTAAGATTTTATATTATATTTCTCATGATACATAAGATTAATTACTCAAATATATAGGTAAATAGGCTATCTGGTGTATATGAAAAATACCCTATCACATCCATTACCAAAATCCAAATTATTCATTAAAAAAATAAAATTTTAGAAAACAAACAAACATTTGGGTTAGGATGCAATATTATTACTATATTAAGACAACACATTTTCTTGTATTAATTTTTATCAAATATTGAATATTTTAATTTAAATTTATTAGAAATATAATAGGTTAGAAAAATATTCTACAATAAAAAATGATAGAAGACAAATTTAAAAATGTGAATACCTTATTATTCAAATAATATTAAACATTATTTAATTTATCAATTAAAAGCTTATTCTACAAAAAATTTTAGTAAATAAATTGACACTAGAATATAGGTAAATATTTGCTTTATTTTTTTATTAACTAAGAAAATTTCTTTAAATATAGAAGCTATAATCACATTGGAGATGAAGGTGCTTGTGGCTTAGGGTCTGCTTTAGGAGATTGCACATAACTTACTACATTAACTCTTCATTTATAGTAAAATTTTATATTATTTTCATCCACTTTTCGACACAACTTATTCTCTCTCATATTTTATTTTTTTACTTAACTCTTTAAATATAAAAGCAGTAATAAAATTGGAGATCAAGGTTCTTGTGGTTTAGGGTCTGGTTTAGGAAATTGCTCATAACTAACTACATTAACTCTTTATTTAGGGTAAGATTTTATATTATTTTATTTTCTTCCAATTTTCGACACAAAATAATTCTCTCTCTCTTATGATATTAGTTTTTTTACTTAATTCTTTAAATATAATAGTGAAAATATCATTGGAGATCAAGGTGCTTGCGGTTTAGGGTCTGGTTTAGGAAATTGCTCATAACTAACTACATTAAATCTTGAATTATTGTAAGATTTTATATTTATTTTATTTTCTTTCACTTTTAGACACAAAATAATTTTCTCTCTCTTATGTTATTAGTTTTATTACTTAACTCTTTAAAAATAATAGCTATAATAACATTGGAGATCAAGGTGCTTGTGTTTTAGGGTCTGGTTTAGGAAATTGCTCATAACTAACTATATTAGCTCTTTAATTAGAGTAAAATTTTATATTATTTTATTTTCTTCCAATTTTCAACACAAATTAATTCTCTCTCTCTTATGTTAAAAGTTTTTTTACTTAATTCTTTAAATATAATAGCAACAATAGAATTGGAGATCAAGGTGCTTATGGTTTAGGGTCTGGTTAAGGAAATTGCTCATAACTAACTATATTAACTCTTAAATTAAAGTAAAATTTTAAATTACTTTATTTTCTTCCACTTTTCTACACAAATTAATTCTTTCTCTCTCTTATATTATTAGTTTTTTTACTTAATTCTTTAAATATAAAAGCCACAATCTAATTGGAGATGAAGGTGTTTGTGGTTTAGGGTCTGGTTTAGGAAATTGCTCATAACTAACTACATTAACTCTTGAATTATTGTAAAATTTTATATTTATTTTCTTCCACTTTTCGACGCAAATTAATTCTCTCTCTCTTATGATATTAGTTTTTTTACTTAATTCTTTAATTATAATAGTGAAAATGGTATTCGAGATCAAGGTGCTTGTGGTTTAGGGTCTGGTTTAGGAAATTGCTCATAACTTACTACATTAACTCTTAATTTAAAGTAAAATTTTATTATTTTTCTTTTCTTCCACTTTACAACACAAATTAATTCTCTCTCATATTTTGTTTTTTTTTACTTAACTCTTTAAATATAATAGAGGTAATATTATTGGATGTAAAGGTGCTTGTGGTTTAGGGTCAGCTTTAGGAAATTGCTCAAAGCTTACTACATTCACTCTTTAATTAGAGTAAAATTTTATATTATTTTATATTTGCTTTGCCTGTTCATTATTTATTTATGCTATCCATTTTATTATTCTTTATTAAATTAATTTTTAAATATTTCAAATAAAAGATTAGAAAATTTAAAGGTTATATAATCTTAAATAATGAGAATAAAGAGATTAGTGGTGAGAAATTTAAGGTAAAAATTAACAAATATTATTTATAAAATTTAATGTTTTTTCAATTAAAAATTTAATAGACAATCGTGAATTAACTAATGAAAGATAGATTATTAAATAAGAATTAGATTATTAATTTAAATAAATCGATAAATATTATATTATTGCAAAATAAATATTTGAATATACAGTAATTTGCTTTGTAAAAGTAAAAAAGGTTTATATTAAATAGATAAATTGCTTTATGGTAGAAAAGAAAATAATAAATATTTTACTTTGAATAACTTTGGATTGTAATATATAGAATTCAATAAAAAAGAATTTTAAGTTATATAATTAATTATTTAGGTTAGGTTATAAAATTTATTCAATTCAATCTTTCAAATATTTCTTAAATCCCCTCTTCTTAAATTTCTAGTTTATATTATTTTATTGTTAAAAGTATTTTTCATTTATCATTTTTGCTAATTAATTTTAGTCTAATCAACAAAGAATTCTATTTCTATTAAATCAGGTTCTTACTTAATTTTACTAGGTCCAAGTAGGAGACATATTTCATTTAGCCTGGAGAACATTTTTTCTGAAAGAAGAGAAAAATTATAAGGATCGTCAGCAGTTTTAAAATCATAAATATCATCCAAGTTGTAAACAGCATCAGATTAATAGTAAGTAAGTCTTCTGCTTAATGCCATTTTTATACATGGAGATATAGAAAACTTTAGAGATTTATACAAATTTGACTGATTTAAGCTTATTATTATCTCTATTTTTTTATCTTTAAACATACTGATGATTCCTACTAGCACATAATAGATCATACTTTTGTTATTACAAATCAAGAATTCCTATATAGTTGTGTCTTCAGTTAGCTGGGATTCACTTTCTTTCTTAGCTTTCTCCTCTACTACCCCTAATATTTCAGAAATGACACCAAATTTCTTTTAAGAGTTAGTTAAATTTTAGCTTCTTTTATTAGGATTAGAGAAAATTGTATTGGTTTATGTTTAAGTATTTGTTATTTTTTCTCTATCTTACAGCGACTCTTCAGTATTATTATTAGCATTTGTAAAATTAGAATTTAATCTACACCTCGAAGAGCAAACATAAGTATCAAGTGAATTAATTCTCTCTTTACTATCTTTGTCACTAAAGTTGATAAGGTTTTTATAATGAGGGGTATTTTCAGAGGAGATAATAGTTTTATCTTTCATCGTTTGTTCATAATTATTAATAAAGTTACATAATGAATTGATTCTCTATAAAGTTTTACACTCCTAAGAGAAAGGTATATTTTATGAAAGATATCTTTAACTGCTTCTTTTTTTAACAAGTAAATTGTTAACTTGCATTCGATGGTTGATTGCAACTTTATTGTTATTATTTTCTCCATCCAATATGTAAGCATCTGAGTGACTCAGGATTACTTAATCTATGTCATTGTAAGGGTCTATATTTATTGATACATTGTGATTTTATTAACTAGCTTCTTTGTGTGTTGGACTATTGTGCAGATTGTTTAAATTAAATTATTGTAAATGGTTATAAATCATTCCATTTATAGGTTCTCTGCCTCGTTTTGTTGGACTACTATTTTGATGGATTAATTATAATTGAGTATAGTCTGTCATTGTATTTGTATTAGAATTCTATCGAGTTATTTATAGTTAATTCAACTCTCCAGTCATATTATCTTTAAAATTTTCTCTAGAGTTGGGACTCTAATTAAAATTGTTAGTTAGGTTAGTATTTTTTCTACTATCCTTTGTTTCTTTCCTCTCAACAATTACTGGCATATTACTTTCATTTTTATATTTTACTCTGTAAACGCATGGAAAAAGTTGCTTAATTTCGTCAATCATTTTACTAATTGAGAATGTTTTAAATGTTATTTTTTATGGATCGATTCTGGTAAATGCTCTTACTATATGAGAAACAAACAGCACTTCTTTCTTGAGTTTATATTAATCATTAGATATCTGACTGATTATACTATCTACCTTTTGTTTTAGCTTAACAAATGAGAGAGATGTTAGTGTAAGGGTTTACTTTGTTTATTGCATCCTCTAGTGATATAAAGAAATGAAAGTAATGTCTTCCATAGAAATAGCCAAAAGAGGTTCTTGCAGAAGAAGAGGAACGATGCAGACTTTAAAGTACTGTCTTTAGTTTTATTTCTCATTAAAGAAAGATACTTCTACATATTCATCAGAAGGAGTCTTTTTCTTCTCAGATTAGCCTACTAATGATTTCTTTGATGTTGATTATCTCCTCATCATTTAATTAGCCGGAGATGATCCTCTACCTTTTTTACCATTCTCATTCTTAGATACATTACTTCCTCTAGCTTTACTTTAATTCAAATCTATGGTATCTTTAGTATTTGATGCATTTACAGCTTACGAATTTGTTTTCTTTCTAATCAGGTTACCCTAACCTCCGTCTTTGCTGGACATGTTAAATGCTGCATTAATATTAAATATTCCTGTTTTTTCTTCATTTTTACTCTGATACAGAGAAGCATGTTTATCAAGCAAGTAATCGTAAAGGGTAGGCTTTTCAGTATAAGGAAATTGAACTGGTTAGATTTTTCCTTTTTAAATTATATTTTCTATATGCAGCTGCTTCAATATGGAAACATATCTATCGTTAAAATCTGACTTTTTAATTCCCTTTTAAAGAGTTATCTTCATAAAATCTATCTAAAACTTTCTACTAGAATCTATTTTATTTAAAATAAGATTAAATAAATTAAACTAGGGCTTACTAATAGAGTAATGTTTAAGTTAAAGTTAAGTTTCTTTCAGTTTCTGTGAAAAGTAAGAAAATATATGGAGAAATCACATATTAATAATAAAGAATCAAAGATACTTTAAGATCATAAATCATTAGGTGGATGTATTATTATCAATTTTATGTTAAAAAATTTAAGATAAATTAAATTATTCTCCTCCATAGATTTTTCACGTTTAAATTATTAAGTAAAATCCAAGAAGCAACTAAAATTTTTGTATGTAGAAATTCAAGAATAATAAAGGTAGAGTAATATATATTAATTAGCATATTACCGTACAATTAAATCTAGTGAGTTCTGTAAACAAAACTCTGGACAATAAAGTGAGCAGGAACAGTATTTTCTACCACAATCTACCACCTTTCAAAGTTTTTTAGAGCCATAAACAGTAATCTCTCTTATTTTACATGCTAATACCTATATGCTATCAAAATAATACCCAGTATACATAAATAGAGAGTGAATGCCTTATCAATATTTAATAGAATTATAGGTAGGACTAAGCAAGAAATGATTGCTAAAGATTCCATAAGAATATTCTGATACTCCACCAATACTAGCATCATAAATGACTTAATTTATAAAAAACAGTGAGTAACCTTAGATATTAAAAAAATAGATGATTAATTCATTAATATAAACTTACTGCTCCATTTACAAGTGCTTTCCAATTCTCAATAGGTGTTAAGATAGCTGATGCTATCTGGTAGGAGGTATAGACTTAAAAAAAAAATACTATGATTTGCTTGAATCTCTATGGCAGGTAATGAAGTCCTACAAAAAATCCTATGCCTGCGATACCCATAATAAATATTCTTGTGATGTTTGGATCAGAAAATTAGCTGATGATACTCCAAATGATGGATAATATAACAAGCATTTTAGCAAATCTAAACTAATTTATTCAAAAATAAGTTCTAATTAATGAATTATTCTTGTAGTAATTCATAAATTTAATCATAATTCTTCAAAATATTGGAGGAAATAGTGTACGTTTTGCTTGTGCTGCATGAACTCCCTTTCCAAGCTCACATTCTTGAAGTAAAGGAAGTATCTATTAAGATCTTTCTTCTTATAATACTTCATTGTTTTATCAAAAAGAAAAAATCTGATTGTTTATTATAGTTATTTTCCTTTATTTTAATCTTTTTAGTGAGTTTATACTTTAATTATTAAGAGGAATTGTTGTTGATATTAGTTTTAATAATATTACTAAATTTTTTCTTTAGTTTTTCATTCTATATTTTTTAAAAATGTATCAGTTTTCAGAAATGTTACTGAATGAATATGTGTTAATCCTTTTAGGAACTTACATAAATATACTCAATTTACTAGGATTCAATTATTATCTTTTTATATATTTTACATATCATTTATATTTAACTTTGAAAACTATTTTTTCGCATTGTTTTTAAATTCCATTATATTGAATTAAATACGTTAGTTAATAACTCATTTCTTTGAAAAAACTCATTTTAATGATATATGTTACTCTAAATAATCAAATAAGGAATGTAATTATAACCAAGTTTATAATGAATCAATCAATCAATAAATACATATTAGCTTATCATCATTTTATTGAAAGTTTCTTTACATTTTACTATATCTATTATTGTTTAGAAATATTCCTATTTAAGATGAAACAAGAATGATTAGAGAGTTATAATTCTTTCTTTCTATTTAGGAAATTATATTTTTGTATTATTCAACAATAATATATTCTATTTTAAGCACCTTTAATTCTGAAAATTATTTAAACTAAAATCAAAAAAAGCAAGAAAAAAATCTAAAAATCTAATGAATATTGAATTTGTATAATTTTTTGAAACCTTTTATACCAAAATAACTAAATAAGGTATGATAATAAATATATAAATTATTATTATAAAATTTCAAAGAAATCAAACATGATAAGATCTTCAAGAATATTATAATGATATATATTTACAAGTTTAAATAATATCCTCTGAGATCTCTTTTTTAAGTACATTCAATTCTATTTTAAAGAGATTTAGGGTTTCATAACTAATCATTTTTTATAAATTTTTTTTAAAATATCAACAAAGAATATCTTTTTTAATTAAGGTTTTTATAATGTTTTATATTAGGTTTAAAGTAGATTAAATTATTGTAACTAATTATTTGATAATTAAATTCTATTTTTATTAAATGAAATGTAAATTGATTGTATAATTTAGAAATCAACCTCAAATTTTATATTACTTGTCTTCTATTTAAATTTCTTTTTCTTCTTATTATTTTTTATAATATTGTTATTTTTCAAATCATGATAACAAATTTTATTTTAAATAGTAAAATTCTATCTCTATTTTATTTCCGTTGAGTTTGAATTTATTAGGGCAGATAAGAAGGATAATTTAATTTAAGTTTTCAAGCAGCTTATTTTTGAGAAGATCATACTTATTTCCTTTCACTCCGAATATTTAAGATAGTGAGTGCTAATTATTAGCATTTTCAAATAGATGGATATTTTGTTGGTACTAAAAAGTAAACTGTATAGATTTATACCACTTATTTTCTACCTTATTAACTGAGAGAATTATATCCTCTCCCCCAAACGAGCTAGCAATCCCAACTAAGACTTGCTAAAGCAATAATCTATCATTAAATATTTAAAAATATCTAGACTATTTGATTTATTTATAGAATTTATTAGAATTCTAACATAATTTATCATAAATGCTGACAGGAGGCATTTTAGTGGGAGATGCTTCCTCGCTCATTAGGATGGAGTGACTAATTTCTTTGTTTCTCTATATTAAAAATGTATCACCTAATTACTTCTATATTTTTTAAGTAGGAATTCTTTTAGAAAATAATTGAGTTGGGCTTTCCCCTCTAAAACTATAATCAGGTTATAATTGAGTAAGATTATGATTTGTGGTATTATTATTATTATTATTTAATATCTCAAATGAAAAATTAATATTTGTATTGTTTTAGCTTTGATTTTAATTGTCAATATCATCTCTCCTATGAAATCCATTTAAATTATTCAATTTACTATAATTTTAATTTTACATGAGAATATTCGAAAATGAATCTTCATTTTGATTTTAAAAATTCTTTTTGGCTTTATTTTTAAAATATTCATCTTGCTTTTACTACTTTTTATACTCTCCTGATTTATGAGACATGCTTTAATTGTTTTCAGTAGACAACAACTAGTTTACAGAAGTCTATATTTGAAGTTCATGTATCGTTTTTACATTCTAGAGACTTGGAATCATCCGACTTGATATCTTTTTTCCATTAATAATATTACCATCTTTTCCAAAAACAGGTACAGATGAATCATTTTCTGTTTTTTGTTAACTTTTGTTGCTATTGACATTGCTAATGCTCTCTATATTTTCATCATAATTTTAGAGATCAGAACAAGAAAGGGAAGTGGAATATGTTTTAGGCTTATTAATAAATTAATGATTATCAAATGATTAAACTTTTTTAAGATTTTATTTGAGATCAATCACAGATTCATTCTAAGCTATATTATTTTCAATGTTTAAAGCTTTGATGTTAGGAAAAGTATCAATTAATTATTCTAATACTTCGCTTAATTGAAATGATTCAAACTCCACTTTAACCTTATCACTGCGTTATTACAAATTTACTATCTCTTTCAGAAGAGTTATTTTTTTCCTTATTGATTTAAACAATTTATTTGCCTAACCATTTAGTTTCTTTTCTATCTACTCTAATTTACCTTTAATAAATACTTAAGCTTAGTAATTAATTAATCCTAATCCTTTTTCTCTGATTTATTTCTCCTTGATAAGCTAAAATTCGCTAACATCTTGAAAGGAAATTGAGAGAAAGGGTTCATGCAAAAATAAAGGAACAATATTCACTTTGAAGTATTAATTTTTATCAAGCTTTTTATTATAATAAATAACATTCATAGATTCATTCATAGTAGGTATGTACTTTTAATTGCTAGTCCTTGCTCCTCCGCCAGCACCAGAATTGACAGATATATCACATTTTGAGACAATTCCTTAAAGAGATTGAGGTATTTACCCTACTCTAGGGCTTGGTATTAATCCAATTGGAAGTTGTTACTCATCATTTTTTTAAGAGCTTTTTTTGTTAAAACAAAAAAAAATCTTCTCACAGCAAATTCTTAAAGGAGATTTATTATTATTAGATTGATTTTGATTAAATTTATTATTTTTAATATTTTCTAACCACCATTCATAGACTTCTACGTGTTTTTAAAGTAAGTAGCTGAAGAGACTCTATATATCTTCTTACCTATTGTTACTATTAATCATATTTATTGTATCTGTTGTTGAAAATCTCTTTGCTCTTTAATTGCTTCCGATTATCTTCACTTCTTTAAGAAACTAAAGATATATCTCATTTTTAAAGTCCTGTTTAGAGTTTTTCCCTACTGCTGCTTGATTTTCCTTGATAAAATCATTATAAAATTTCTTATTTGAATCTGTTTGTTGTATTAAGAATATAATAAATATTTGTATAAATGTGTAAATCTAAAAATAAGAGGATTATTTGCAATTGATTAAATTCACTTAAGTCTTCAGAAATATATATGAGCTTACATTTGAACTGAAGGAAGGTAAATATTATGAAAGATTTAATGGAATAAAATTAATCACAAAGATAAAAATTAAGAAGTTTTTCTCTAAAGCTTATGGAATAATAAAAGAAAAATTAAGCAAAATTAGTATAAATTTAGTAAAAGTTGTGTGAATTAAAATAAGAAAGATCTATCTATGATCCTTCTGTAGAAGATTTCAATTTTATCTTTTGAATTGAGGCAGAAATTTAATCCCAAATTGATATAATATTTCTACAACTAAATCATGTTGTAAATTTAAGTTATTGTTGCTTTACTTTTAAATATTTGTGCTATCCTGTTTTAGTTCACTTATAAAATTTTTAACATGAATAAAATTGAGATTGAATTATGTAAATTAAAGATTGCTAAAATTTGAATTTTTAAAAGAAGAGCATTTAAGATGTAAGTATAGGTGGAAGTAAGTGTTTTATTTGTTATGGGAGCTATTTACATTAAGAAACGATTTATCAATATTAAAAAGATCAATTTTAATTAAAAATATTGAATATCAATTGCAGGGTACTTAATTAAAAGTGCATTGTAAAATTCTCTGATTTCAAAGTTAATATTTTAAGAAAATCTGAAGTATTTAATTATAAGTGGTAGTAATACTAAGAATATCTTTATCAAAAAAAGATAATTGAAGTCAGAATTAATAATTCGATTCATTTATTGTTTGTTTGTTTGTTTGATTGATTGATTAACTAATTAAATTAACTAGTTTAGGTAAAATAAAGAGTTTTTTATAATTACCATATAGCTCCATGCTGTGATTTCGATAGAAAAAAGACTAAACAAAGAAATAAGCAGGCATAGTTTTTTCTACTACTTTTTACCATTCTTAAAAATTCTGCAACGCTAAAAACAGCAATCTTTCTTATTTGTCATAAGAATATCTATACCCAATTAAAATAAAGGCTGCAAACAAAAAGAAAGCACTATGAAACCACTTCATCTCTAGTATTACGATGGAGAATATAATGGATGTCAAGATTCCAACAGCTTCCACTCTAATATTCTGATACTCAACTAAAACCCACATAATAAATGCCTATTTAATTTTTAAAATATCAAAATTATTAATAAAAATTAAACTTAAAATTAGGTTTATTTTACTGCACCATTCATTAGTGATCTCCATCCAGGTATTTCTACTGTGAGTTGTATACAAATTAAATATGTTACTAAAAGCTATTTCAATAAAATCATGTACTGTTTAAACCTCCGAGGTACCAAATAGTACCCTATAATGATAACAACATCAAAAACTGCTTAAAATACTCTCAAAAATTCCATTTGTTCCATAATTACAAGCAACATGTTCCATATGAATGATTGAGCAATTAAAATCTTAGCTAAACTGAACTTAATTTTTTAAAAAATAAAGGTAAATAAGAACAGTCAGCTAAAAAAATGATTGTTAGGTAAGATAGTGCAATATTTGTTAAATTTAAATGTTTATACCTTTTAATGTCTATTAAGAAACTTGTCCTCAAGTTCCTAATTTTGGTAAGTCAAAAAAAGCTTTGATAGCTAATTTTTCTTGTAATATTTCATATCAATGCAATTTGTTAATATTTCTTATATGTTTTTCCCTTAATCATTTGATGATTTCTTATTACACGAATGTTCCTGCTAACTAGGGTACTTATTTATTTTTTACTCGCTAACTCTACCTTTGGATATTTCAATTTCCAGCTTACTTCCTACCTCTACTTGCATTTCCAACCTAATTTGATTAAAACTTTTATTAATTTGTAATCTTTTACTTAAAAAAGATATTATTATTCTTTTGATATTTATGGATCTACAAAAAATTGTAAATTGAAATTATAACATCATATTTTCCAGTCATTTACCCAAATTAATTATTTTTTACTTTTCACTATTAATCTTAATAATTGTAAATACAATTTTTAGTCACTTCTTTCTAATTAATTTTCTATTATTTGGAGAACTGGGATTAATTTTGTATTTCCCCTTATAATTTAACCATCTACTGCACTTGTAATCATCAAATTCAACTATAATATTCTTTTAAAATGATAAAAAATTCTAAAATATATTAAATTCTTTAACATTTTTTTTGAAGAATCTTTCAAATGTCTATTAAAAGGCTTCATCTACAAAATTTACTATTACCTATCAATTTTAGTAGCTTTTAATAAACAGATATGTAAATAAATTGTCAAAAGAAATCTTTAGCGGGTGATTTTTGAGCAAAATAATATACTTTTAATAATTTTTAATTATTTCTAAAAATAATCAAAATCTTTTCTAATTTTATATATTTGTTGATTTATGATTATTCATTTTTTGACAATTTTTAAAAATATAACTATACTCAAACAGTTTTTATTATATAATATATCTTTCTAAATTTTTCTACTAAATCTCTAATAATAGATATACTCAATCAATTTGTTGTTAGCTGAAAATATAATTTAATAGTTTGTTTTACTTTTGCTTATGATTAATTGTATAGCTATCAATATATTTAATAATATACATGTGCTTATAATCTACATTAATCAACAAAAATTGTGGAATATAAATTATCTTTATTAAAGGCTACTGAAATATATAATTCTTACTAATTTCTAAAATTGAGATAATGATGGAACAAGAATAATACTACTAGATATTAGAGTGTATTTTTTAATTTATTTGGAATTTCACTAAATTTGTAATTAATAAATATATCCTTTTTATAGCTGAAATTAATTGAGGTATTTATATATTTCATAGATTAAAATTAAATATTTTAGATTTATATCAACAGCAAGCAGAATAGCAATTCTAATAGTAGATACTATCTAATTAAATTCAGATACCATAAATTCAATTAACATAGAATTTTAAATAGAATATAAACTAATGCAATTATAAATGATAGTTTTTTATTAAATCCTTGTAAAATTTAATCTTAAAAACAACCAAACCTAAGAATTATACTCACTTCTACATCTGTACCCCCATCTACAATTATTTATGTGAACTCTAAGTACTTTAATAAACGTAATGACCTCTAATTTATGTACTAATACTTAATTAGATTTATTTAAAATAGATTCACTCTTTCTTCCACTTACTATTAAAGATTTATTTTATTTTTAAGCTATTTGTTAGATGCCTCTAAAAAGATACTTATGATCTATCGCTTTCTATAAAATCGAATTTTGCATATTCTATTTTTTTTGATACTTAAAAATTTAAAATAGATTTAATGAATAATTTTTGCTTATTTCTTTTAATTATATAGATACTTGTAAAAAAATATCTTTGATTAAAAAGCAATACAAAAATATTTATTTATATTTAGTATAATAAGTGCTTTATCCACTTATACATAGTACTTATATGAGAAATAAAGAATAGTTTAATAATAAACCAATATATTTTTTAAAGCTTTTTAATTAATAAATTACAAATAAATTTAGTATTAACAACTACAATCCTAAATGAAATTTTTTAAAATCATTTTTTTTGTAGTAAAATTTCATATAAAATCTATCTTATAAAAGATTTTAAAGGTAATTTAAGATAGATTTTAAAGGTAACACACATTAGTTAGTTCTCAAGAAAAAATCTTAATAAGAATTTAGCAAAAATTAATTATTAAAGCTATTAAAAAGAGAAAATAATAGTTTTTATCAAAAATGAATTAATTTTCTATACAAACGATCCGATTTTATTCATCTACCTGCCATTCAGAAATATTTAGTGGTAGAAAAAAATGAATGCATATAAATTAAGGGAAATAGAAAAGGGAATTAAAGAAATAGATAAAATTGAAATTGAAATTAGATTGGATATTAAAAATTATCACTAGCCAAAATATATGGTAAATCTAATCATTTGAATAATTAATAAATAAATTGGCTTTTAAATTCATAGACACTCTAAGGAAAACAATTGATCTTTATTAGTGCTTCTCACATTAATACAAAAGAATTATAATCAAAAAAATCCAATTAAATACTAAGAAAGAAAGAAAACTCATCAAAAACTCTTAAAAATTAAAAGTAAGCATAATTAAGAATGGATATTAAGGAAGCTAACAGAAGAAAATTCTCTAAGAATGTTGTCCAAAAAGGACAAGTTACAGTCTTCAAACATGATACCTCTTATTCTAATAGAGGATGTTCCTGTTGCTATGATTTATCTATTGAATATAAGTCTAATGAATTAAAAAAAATGAAGACCATCCTTAAAAAGAAGGTTAATAGCTATTCTAAACTCTTCAGCGATGTCAATTTTTGAAATAAATGAAATCTAGATGAATTTAATTTACAAATTAAATCAAAATACTAACGATCATATTGATCACTTCAAAAACAATTAGTTTAATAAAAAAAATTTAATTAAAAATACCTCAAAAATACTACTATAATAAATCTTAATCTTATTTATCTATGTATATTCTATTCAATATTGTATACATTCTTTTACATTCTCTCACAATCTAATACTAATTAATCACTCCACTAATTAAAATTTAAGAAATACAATTCAACTTTATTAATAGAATTTAAAATAATTAAAATTTAAGAAATATAATTCAACTTTATTAATAGAATTTAAAATTTTAAAGTTTTAAATTAAAGTATTCTAAAAACACTTGCATATTCTCTAAAACTTAAACTAATCAAATTATATTATCCAATCAATTATTTTAAGCAGATTAATGAAGTAATTGATATATTTCTTAGAGTAAAGGAAGAAAAAGAACAGTGTTATTTTTTATAATTATAACTTATCTAGAAAGTATATGATAAATAAAGAAATTTTGATAAAATTTGTTAATAACATTTATATATCTCTGTCTATGAATATGGGCGTGTGATGTATTATTTACATTTGAAGTGAATTTAAAAGATATGAATTAGCAGAATGAAAGATTTTAATTAATTTTAATTAAGTTATTATAATAGTTATAAATTATATAAGTTAATAGAATATACAATATTAATATAGTAGTTTTAAATTAGTTTTTTTATTTATTTTTTTATTTATTAATCATTTCTTATTCAAATTTATCTTCAAATTAGCATTCATTGATTCATTAATCATTGTTATTTATTATTTTGAAGACTATTTTGATAAAGTTATTTTCTCAGAAGTTAACACCAATGTAATTTTATTAAACACTTTTAATCTTTTTGTTAAGAGTGTATTTCATAGATTTTATTGGATTCTTTTCACCAAAGTCATAATGACGAAATTCATCATATCTATCAATATCATTATCATGTCTAAAAACAGTTACTTAGCCCTTTTAGACTATGTTCTTTGAGTACTTTCTTCTATTGTTATCTTTAATATCCATTCTTTATTGAATTCTTAATTTAAAATTGAGTCTTTAGTTTTGTTTGTTTGTCTGTTTGTTTGTTTATTTATTTATTTGGTTTTGTTATTTATTTTTTTATTAATTAATTATTATCTACAAACTGATTAAAAGGTTATTCTTATTTAATAAAGAAAACTCAAGTGGATAGGTGTACATTTAATTTATAACAATAGCTATCTATCTATTCTATTTATTCACGCTCGAATCGAAAAACCATTCAGTTAATAAGTTATAAATGGATATTATTTAGTTTGAAAATATGATAAATAAGAAATAGAAAGAAAAAATGTATGGCTGGTTTGCATGCACTATATAATTTATTGTTTAAAGACTAAAATATAAATAGAAATTTAAAATAAACCTACCTGAATTGCTAAAATATTTAAATTCTATTTTTTGAGTAATTATACTATTATTATAATTAGTATTTACGATATTTTACTGATTTAGGAATATTTAATCTAATCAATAGAAGTGATTGAATTAAAGGTAGAGAGATAAGAGTATTTTCAATTATGGATTAAAAATATATTCGATTACACTTCAATTACATAAAAATGAACTGGATGAATTCTTTCTGATAATCCTAATTAATCAATTAAGATTATCCAATCCTTTGTCTTCATATGCCTGATAATTAGATTCATACATATTTCAAATAAAATAAGTAGTAACTTTAGTCAATTTTAAAGTGGATAGGAGGGATATCTAATCACTTTGAATTGATTAATATAAAAAATCATAGACACTATAACTCTAATAGAAAAGGAATTTAATTTAATTTGTTAATGAAGAGCTAAAATGAAAACAAAATAACTGAATCTATTTTTAAGAAAACTTAATAAGTAAATGTAGATGCTAAAATATTAATCTAGTGAAATTTAATATGATATTATGATAGTTTTATCCTTCACTTTAATAATTTCTATTAACTTTTTAAGTATGGAGTATAATTTATATATTATTTTACGCTAGCTTGTTTAATTAGGTATTTATAGTAGCTCATAAAAATATAAAACAAGATATAAAATATTTTTTTGATTTTTAATTACTGATATAATAAAAATATTATAACAAACAATATTGAATACTTTATAAAAATAATTTATTATTTTATTATATTTTTTCAAATAGAAAATAATAACATCCATATATTTTTGGTAATCTAAAGCTTCTACTATTAAATAAAGTGGATATTAGATAAATCTTAAAAGACTTACTGTTTTAGATTTTTAAGACTCTCAAAATAGTTGTTTATAAGAAAGTAAAAGTCAATTTTTAGATAATTATTAATTCAAAAAAAAATAATCAATAATCAATAATCCACAATAAAACAAAGATCTGTAAAAGGAAATGGATATTAAAGAAGCTAACAGATAAAAATTTTCTAAAAATTACAAATTAAAGGGAAACTCTATTGTTTATTACCATGATACCACTACCTCAAGATTTTATTGCTGTGAATATTGTTCTAACTACCCTGATCAAAGTAGAAAAGGTGAACTCTAAAAGATGAAAAGTGTCTTAAAGAGAAAATTAAAGTCAGATCAAAATTACATAGATATTAATTTTTGAATGGCACTCAAAAATGCTAGCTAGATAAAGGCAAATAATATCTTAATCCTTCTAAACAATATTAACTAAAAATCAATAAACTACTATTAAATTAACAACAACAATAAACCATCTAAATTTTAAAATTATTTATTCTTCTAATCTATTTATTCAATCTGTATTGCATTCATTCATACATGCATACATAGATACATACATATTTGCTTAATCAACTCACATTTTTACTAAAAAATCAATTAATATTTTATAATTTTTCAGTTTATTTATATATTAATAATAAATAATTAAGAAATAATTTAAATTTATGAATGATTGAATTTCTTTATAAATATTAAATAGTTTTATATGCAATTAATAATATTAAATACAATTAATTTCTATAATAATAAAAATATAATATCCTTTCATTTCTAAAAATTTGTAACATAAATTTACAGATTATTAACAATTGGTTAGGGTTTGTTCATAAGGCCGATACTTTTTTAGTAACTTCCCATATAATTTCTTTTCTATAATGTTAACTGATTTTATTGAGAGCGGGAATAGTTAGGATAGCTAATTTCTCAAGATGAATTTTTTTCATCTCAAACAATTCCATATATGTATTAAATAGATTTTATTCTGTATCTGCTATTTCAATGCTTTATTAAATAATTAGCGAAATAATTAATTAATTTTTTATTAATCATCTATTTCAATATTTTACTTCTCAAACTCTAAATAAGTGTAGACACATATAGTTTTTTTGATGAGTAACCGGAGCAATTAGTAGATGTTTCTGCAAAAAATTGGTGATAATTCCTCACAACTTTTGAATTAATATGATTAAAACTAACTATTGAAAGTAAATTAATAATTTTATCTAGTTACTTAGACAATGAGAGTCTCAAACTCCATAGAGGTTGATTTTATATTATTTTTATTAGAGTTTAACTTAATAATAGTATGGACTAATCAGTTATGTTCCACCTTTCAATAATTTAATAAATGTAAAAGTTAATAATTATTATTTTCTATAATAATTAAATTACATTCCAAAATCAAAATCTAAGATCACTAAAGTGTTAAGTTTTTCAAGTTCAAGCATGACTTCAGTATAATCAAGCAATGATTAATCTCCAAGATCTAATCTAAAATAGTAAATAAAACATTTTTGAAAATAAGCTTTAAATAATAAAGATTAATTTAAAATACCCATTAAAATTAGTAATAAAGCTTCTAAGTTTTTAGGCATTCTTCAAAGCCTTTTTAAGACCTTAACAAAGTAACTTAAAACAGGCTTCTTCTGTATTTTACCAACTACGATTTACATTTTCAAATAAAAATTAGCCAATAGTTTATCATAATATAAATAAATATTTACAAACTTATACTTAAGTAGAAGTTTTCTAATTAATAAATTTTCATGTTCTCAAAGATATCTCCTAATTATTATAAAGACTATTGCTCACTTCTTCTCCATCCATATAGATTTAAGTAGAAGCCCACTAGTTCATTTTCTTTCAGGAAATTTTTGAGCACACTGAAAAAATATTCGAATCCTTGAGGTTACACATCTCTCCAACTTATTAATTTAATAAAATAAGCTTAAAATTAAGATAGAAAGAAAGAAGAAGAACAAGAAAAGTTAGAATTCTAACAAAATTTACTATTCAATATTAATGTATATTTCTTGAGTATTTTTGTTCATTTCTAGCAATTTAGAGATAATATTAGTAAACGCTATTAAGTTTTAAGTATTAGCATATTCCCAGCAGCTCAAATCTAAATAAAGGCACTTAAAATTTAAATCAGATCCCGAATTAATATTTATTGTTGATACTATTTCGTCTAGAATTTCAAGATGCTTATCTAGATTACTACTTAAGCTATTTTTAAATAAAAAATGATTCTTCTATTAAACAGGTAAGATGAGATTTATATAGCTATAATTTAATGATTCTATTTTAATTACCTTTGGTTTATGTATTGAAATGTTCTATATTTGCACAACTCTAAACCTTTTATTTAGCTTATTAATTATTATTCATCATTGAATTAATATTTTTCATTAAGAGTAAATGATCCCTATTTATATTCTACTTTTAATATAGGATTGTGTACAAAATAATCAAAATTTTCCATTTTTTAATTGTTTTGCTATTATAATTAGTTAAGTCTTTTTTTATTTTTTCTATTTAAATTTATTTTGATAAATGTACTATTCTTTTAGAAGAATAAATGAATATATCAATAGCCTTATTAGAAATTTATCAGAATATAATAATTCTTGTAGATTTTGTACCACAAAATCAATTAAATTAATAGATGTTTTTACTTAACTTAAATTCAATCTACCTATCTATCTTTCTACCTACAACTATCAATAAATAAGTTAATATTATTTAAATAATTACTATTCCAATATATAAAGTGGATAATAAATAGATAAATTAGATTAGGAAGATAAGAATCTATGTTAAAGTTATTAATAAAATTAGCTCATTAATAAGGTACTATCTCTCAATTCTTGTCTATAATAGTTAGAGTAGAAAATAATAATAAGTGTAAATATGGCTAATAGTAATTATAGATAAATAAATCACTAGAAACCTTTATTATAATTAAATTCCTTATTCGAATATTATTATTAGATTTATGATAATTAATTATTTATAAATCTTATTTTTTCAATTATTTATTTACTTACCATAGTTAATTTTTCTAAAAAAGATTTACATTATTCCTTATATTTTTAATAAATGAATATTAATTTATTAGTAAAATTTTAGATTTATCTTTTAATAGTGGTCTTTATTCTAAAAGTTTTATTATAAAATCTAATAAATTTAAGATTAAATTCAATTTTTATTTTTATACATTATAAATATTTATCTCACTAATAAGAAAATGGTTAGAACATTTAACTAACTTCAACTTCAACTTATAAATTTTATATAAAATATTTAAATTTCATTCCTTTTTTTCAATTTAATTGGCTAATTCTACTGTGCTATCTAAGTTTTTTTGAAGAAAGTGTTAAAGAAATTTAAAGTTAAATTATCTAAATAAATTTATTTACCTTTAAGATAAAGAAGTCTTAACGATTTATGAGAATTCAACTCTCTCTAAGGACTTATTTATGAGAGATGTATTGAAGAGGTTGCTAAAGATTCAAATGGAGAGGAAATTTATTCTAAATAAATGAATTAATGTGAATATATTTTATTTTAATAATTGGTTAATTTACATTTATTTTTAAATGGTGGAGATAACAAGTATTTATTATTTAGCAGCTGTGCCTACTACGATTAATTTTATGTATCAAATTCACTATTAATTGTTTCACTTTCAAATAAATTCTTAGTGATTTGCAATTTAAAACCTTCTAAAGGCTTCATTTATTCTCTTGAAGAAACTCCTATTTATTTTATTTGAGATAATTATAAGCTCAATCTATCTTTACTAATCTCAGACAAGTATTTCATTTAAGATTTTAACTTTTTAACTTTTAAAGCCGTTGTAAATTTTATTTTGTAATCTATTCTTATGAAGCTTAAATGCTAAGGATATTTCATTTTAAAATTGAATAAACACTGCTATAGTAAGCTTCTTTAACTTTTAGACTAGGAAATAGGCTGCATAAAGGTCAATAAGAGTGTTTTGAAAATGAAGCTAAAATTTAAAATCATGATGATTGATGAAATAATCAAACTAAAGGGATTATTCCTCATAGACAACTATTGGTAGATTAAGCAAAGATTCAAGGTTAATATGCTAATAAATATTGATTGAGTTTCTAGGTAATTGTAAAACTTTTAAGAAAAAGGATTCACTTTCATCTAAAAATAGAAGTAAGATATAACTATTGAGTTTATTACGCATGTCTACAATTATATAAAAAATAAATTATTCTCAAATTATTTAATGCAGTTATTTATTTACCTTAAGTGAGATGTATTCGGATAGTAGAATGGAGGATATCATAATTAAAGCTTTGTAAATTAATCTAAAGAACTCCCAATAGTAATATTTATCTTTATATGCTTCATAAATGAATTGATAATTGCTTTTTTATATCTTAGATACATTTTATCTTATCAGCTACTTTACTTTTTTAAATAAAAATATTGGAATTACCAGGCAATTGATAATTAATGCAGGTATGCTGAAAACAATATTGTAGATAAAATGATTTTCAAAATCTCTACAAGATATCAGTTTATCAATCTAAGCAAACTTTTAATTTCCAATCATCACACAGTTCAATGATTTAGTATAAATGTAAATCAAAGAAGGGTAGAAGTAAAAGTAAACAAAGATTATTGCAGTAATTTAATATCTACTATTCGTATTATGTCTGTACACTTTCTTTCTAATAAATTAAATCAGAAAATAGCAAATTATTATAACAAACGGTAAACTTGTAGAGCATAGAACTTTAGCAAACCAAACTGGTGTACTAATATTTTTAGGATAGAAGCAATCAAACGAGCTACTCTATATTTATAGAGGATTTCCTCCCACACTAGAGGAGAATTAAAATATAGATGGAAGCTATAATTGAAAACTACTTATTATGGATATTATTTGCAGATGGTCAATCAGAATCTTAGAAAAAACGGTAGAATTTGAATTTCTTACTAACATTTTTGATAAAAAGAATTAGCTAAATATTTCAATAAATGTAATTAATATTTACCTGAGTTATTTAAATATAAAAGGCCTAGTACTTTGACATAATAATTTAATAATCCTCTTTCGATTTAAAATATGATTCTTCTGATGCATAATTATATGTAAAAGAGTAAGAAAGCAAAGAATAAGATCTGCTATATTAATGCAAAAGCCATGTATCTTGAGCATTAAGTACAATTATAAGACGGGAATGAAGTTGAATACTTTTCACCCCACACACTTCCAGATATATCACATTATTCACAAAGTGGGCCAACATATCCCTAAGCACATCCACTCTAATAAATTTTTTAAATGTACAAATTAGCTTAAAATAATTAATTAATTTAAACAAAAAGCCATTAAATTAATAAAATAATTATTGAAAGAAATACTTTAGATGAGGGATCTTCTGGCTTGCAATTGGATGGTTAATTTTCACAGTATGAAATTTAATCGGTGTAATTATCTTTCCTCCAATAGCCATTTTTAATCATAATATTAGAGCCTTAGCATTTAACAGCAGATAGAAATGGGCAGATCTGACAATTTTGATCTTCTATATTTAAAGAATATTTACCATCTGGGCATTCTTCACAAACAATAGATGAAATAAATTCTTTTTTAACTTCTCCTACTATGCAATCTCTAAAGCTAACTAGAAAATTTAATATTAGTTACTTTTCTTAAATATAAATATTCCCTTATGAGTCATAAAGAGAAGGAATTTATTGGGATCTGATGATAAATGGAGAATATTGACTAGGTTGAAAAGACAAACTTACATTCAATGAAAATTTATGGTCTTAATAAGTTGTGATTAATCCACCAAAAAAATTGATTTATTATTTTTACTTCTCAGTTTCCACGTGATCAACATTTAATGTTGTCGATTAGATGATCTCGATTACATTTTTACTGTACTTTAAATCTGGATTGTATTTGAAAAAGTTATTTTCTTCATCTAAAATTTAGATATTATCAATATAAAGATATTCACCACTCCTAAATGAAAAGATATGTATCTAATCGGGATGACTATTGTCTCTTTCTTCGATTTTGTAAGAATGACAGCTTAATTTATTAGCTAATTTAATTTTCCTCAATGTTGAACCAATATTTTATCCATATAAAATGCATGAATTTTTTTTAATTATATTATTATTAGAAGTAATTAGACTATCCTTAATAACTTATGGTATAAGATGTTAATAATAGATTCCACCTCCGATAGCAGCCTTATTATTCTCAATAATAGTATCTTTTAAATGTAAATCACAATTAATCAAAGCTATAGCACCTCCTTATCCATGAATGGCTTCATTTTCAAATAAAGTACAGTTTTATATAGAAGTATTAGCTTCTTTCAAATCATGGATTTCAATAAAAATAGCACCTCCTGATAAATCTTAACTTTTATTAGAGATAAATTCTGAGTGTTAAATTAAAAGTGTAGTCGCTTGATAAATATAGAGAGAACCTCCTTTTCCTGATAAGGACTAATTATTAATAAACTTAGATTTACTGATGAAAACATCTAGCGTATTCTGAATATTTATTGCTCCTCCATCATCCATAGAAATTGAGTTTGAAAAGTGGCAATCTGATATTTTGACAAATTAAACCAAGTTAATATCTATCAATGAATTATGGTCATTATTATTATCCATAAAATTTAAATTGGTTAACACTATGCTAAATTATTTATTTTAATTCAGCAGGTTTATTATATTTCCATTTAATTAAGTAAAATTTGTTTTTCCTATATTCAAATTGTTAAAATTATTCAAATTGATAATTGAATAATCTTAATTTATTCTTATTAATTCAAATTAACAGTTCTCAATTATAATACTTGATAATTAGGATTCAATTATATTCTTAATTGACTAATGTAAATCATAAAATGAAGAATTCGATATGAATACTTATTTCGATTAGATAATAGTTCCAACATTGCTAGAAGATGAGATATGTAAGTTGTCAAAAGTAATTGAATTAGTTGGATATATTAAATCTTCTTCATATGGGTATGTTTACAAAAGAATTATGTCATCAACCTAATTAACTATTATATCACTAAAATTAAGAATAGAACTACCTTTAAAATTGAAAACATAATTATTTTAAACCTTCTTCATTTTTAGCTATGTTACCTTAGATTCCTTTACCATGGTTCCATCAACAATAATATGCTATTCCTAGGAGTAAAGATTTTAGAAGTTAGTTTGATTTAAGACAAATGAATCTGCATTAATTATTTATATTAGCGAAAAAAATGAGCTATCTGTAACATTGAACTCTTAAAACTATATTTTAGAGCTATTTTAAAATTTGAAAAGAGAATATTAGCCTATCTTTATTTATGATACTCTTAAATTCTCAAATATTACTTCATTACAATTTTAGAAAGTAATTAGTGATTTTTCATCATTTTAAAAAGAGTTATCAATTCTATTAAAATGAACATTAAAAAAGATGACAGTAAGTATATTCTAAAAGAATACCTACTAGTTGATTTCGATAATATCAATATTAAAGAATAATACTTTTTGTAGGTTATTATTCTTATTAATTATTAGTTAATTCGTTATTCTTAAGCACATATCATGAATTATGAGATAATTAATATTTTAATCGTCGGCTATACCTCCATCATTCCATTAAATCTTGTTTTATTCTTTATCTAAAGAGTACAATATTAATTAAATGTCATTACTTTATTATCTCAGATCCACAATTCTATCCAAAATTTGATTATTTTCATATTAAATTTCAATTTGTTTAATAATCTAATTCGATGATTCAGAGTTATTTTACAAGATCTAAATCTATTATGATGTCTTGTCTCCACCTTAAGAAAGTAATTTACACATACAATCGCTGCTACTACTTTCAAATGGAATTAAATACTCTACCATATCAGTCCAGGAAGCTCCTAATATTGATATATAGCTTTAGTTATTAAAATCAATTATTACATCAGATTTTAATATAAATAAATTATCTTTTTCTTTAGAGAATATGACCCTAATTTCATTCAAATTCTATCCTGTAAATTATATGATAGATATTCTTCTACTTTATACTATTATATAAGTATGTTATCTATTTATTCTATGAATCGATAATATCTCTTTATATCCTGAAGTAAGAGAGTATTTTTATTTCTCAAGAGTAAATGAATTGTAAAAATAGATTGTATTTGGGCAAACAGAATAAATTAGCTCTTCATCAAAGAATATTTTAGTACTTACAAGGCAAGGATTCTTAATTATAGAAAGTAACTATAAATTAAAGCTATAAATAAATGTTTTTGATGAGTTTGAAATGCAAAATATTATACTTCTTTTCCTATTAATAACTACATTTAGAATGGTGTAATCAATTGAAAGTTAAGAAACTATACTTAAATCAATAGTATTAATTATATAAATCATTTAATCTTTATTTTATACAAGAAACAACAGACTCTTATTTCCATCATCATCATCATGAATGTTTGATTAATTGAAATCATCAAACTATTCATCTTTTTAATTGAGATTGGTCAAGCTTAATTTAATCATATATGAAATGTCACTCTATCCTAATGATATTTCTAAGCTTTAATCAAATTCATTAAGGAGATGGGTTACTATTTTATTTCCTATTGAATAAACAATTCTATTGTTTTATATTAAAATTTAAGAGTAAGAGTATTTAATTGCACCTAGATATGTAATATCTGAATTTTAAGTATTGTCTTAATAATAAAATAATTTTTAAGAAGAATCATCAGCTAAGATAATTCTATTCTACAAACCATCAAATAAGATTTCAGAGTGAGATTATTTTATTTCTATTTTTACTTTCACTTCAAGTTTATTGGTGTCATTATTAATATGAATTATAGTGATATATAGAGGAGTGATGAAGAAAATATCACTCTCGTTAATTTTAAATAATTCACATTTATTAAAAGAATAAATGAAATTAATGTCAAATAATAATTAATCATAAAATATAGTATTTTAAAATAATAGTATGGAGGCTGTTTAAATATTGTATGTGACAATATACTTACCTAGTAGTAAATATTAGTATCTGATTTATTCTATCTATTATTTTATATTGACAACAAACGATTCAATTATATCATATGTTAAAATAGTTGAATCTTGCCTTGTAACAAATAAAGTATTTATCTAAGGGATTAGCTACATAGTTTTAATATTAGAAGCTAAAGGATTTTAGTTATCATTAAGTGATTCCAGATAATTCATACTAGGAAGACTTAAAATATGAATAGAGGTTAATGTTTAAACATAAAGAAAATCATTTAGCTCATCTACTATTATAGATTAACATCCTAAAAATTAAATTGATTTAATATCTACTGTATTAAATTTATAATTATAAGTATAGATTGAAGAAGTAGAGTCTACTATAATGATAGTGTTTTTGTCAGGCATGAAATAGTCTACATTTGTTGATAAAAATGTTGATTAGGTATAATAGATGTATTTTCTTTATCCTAAAATGTAATCCACAACTGTTAATGATTTTTAAATTCCATTAACAACCAGTAAAATGTTGTCCACGTAATCGTAGTAAAGCTTAGTTGCAGGAAATGTGTATACATATAAATTCTAGATAATCATGACATCATTTCTTTAATAAAATTACCCAAATGCACTATGAGGGTATATTATCAATTAATTTTTTAAATCTATAATTGGACTGCTTGTTCTTGCATTTAAAAAAGAACTATATCCATTCTAATTATAATTTAACAAATAATTTATTAATAAACAAAGCAGAAATTAGCTAATAAACTAATCATAAATTTACTATTTAAAATGAATGTACATTTCTTGTACTCAGAACAAAGAATTTCAAAAAGGGAGATTCAGTATAAATTAAATCATTTTCACATTAGACTTAAAATCTTAGAGGCCTTGATGCTTTTATTTGAGGAGTGATATCACTTAAATCTAAATAAATACCAGGATCTCCCAATTTATTATACTATATTTTTAAAATTTTATTATTTAAAAATTTTATAGATTGAAAAATTTAATTAAAATAATTGAATAAAAGGAAAATTTACATTAAATATTAGAATTTCATTTTATGTAGTTTAAACAATAACTAATTATTGAATAAAACAAAACTATAAGCGAGATATTCCGGAAAATTTTTAAATCAAGCTAATTTATTGTATAGAAGATTAGGGATTAAAAGCTTTGAGAGACCCATCAGATTGCTCATAAATGAAAATATCTGAGATGTAATCAGTATAAATATTAGTGAAAGTGTCAGTAAAAGGAAATGTTTTTTCTATTTTATTATTTAAGATATTAGCCTTACTTAATTCACTCTTCACTGAATCATAAAAATAGTAAACTTAGATACTTTCATCAATATGTGTAGATATTATTTGCCTATTAGCTACTTATTCACTAATCAATACTGGGTAATTTAAAATATTTTTAGAGAATTTAACTATTGAATCGCTAATTAGATAAAATTTATTGCTATTTATAGTAGAGTAATAAACTATCTTAAAATTTGAAGTTGTGAAATTGAAGAGCAGGGTCATTGATTTATATTATAAGAATTGACTGTCAAGAATTAATAATTATTCTTTGGGTTCAGCATATATTAAGTAGAAATTCTGTATTAACAAGCTACTTATCTGTTAAGATTCCAAATCAATTTTATAAATCTTTGAAGAGCCTTAAAAGAATAGGTATTATGATATAATAAACGATATATATTAGGGAAGAAAATCAGTTGGCAAGTTATTGATTTATTTTGTTACTGCTAATTGTTAGTTGTATAGGACTATCTAATATTTAGTTATAATAACTAGCTAATTATTGTAGACTGAACTCTAGTAATAATCATAGTTTGCATCATGAAAAACAGATATTGAAATATTTTAATTATTATTTAAGGATGAGTTAGAGAACGAATATTCTTATATTGTGGAATTGTTTATTATTAAATAAACTGAATCTTTTATAATTAAAGGTTTATTTTTCAAATTATTCTAAATAAGATAAGTAGTTTGCAGAAATTTATTAACTTTAATGTTTACATCGTTTATATAGCTTTCTTGCTATAATGTTTATAAGTCAAATCCAAAAAACAAGCCATTTGCATTAGAAAATAAAAGTTTAGTATCTAGATAGTTCATCGATATTATATTTGCAGTTTAATCCGAAGAGAATTAATAGAATTAAGATACTTTAGAATTTGATTTTATATCAAAAAGAACAAACTGAGTTTTCACAAACAGAAAACCCATATTTTTGATAAATAAAAATTCTAAATTTAGCAACTCACCGAGACATTCACTAACTGCTTTGAATATAATTTAGCTAATACTGATATCTTTAACAAAGATATTGCACTAGTTATTAGTAAGACGCTATTCATATAAAAAAGTATATAAATCTATCCTTTTAGTCTGCTATTAAAAAAGTTTTTAGTAAAGGCTAGGAATATATCCCACTAAGGTATTTCTTTTCATATTATTATACTATAGATTATCTAATTGCCATCTAAAATCTAGAGTATACTAAAATTAGTAGTTATTAATTTAGATTAATCGAAGAAAGTATTAATTATCATTTCCTTATATACTGTAGGCAATCTATAAGCTTAAATTTGTTATTATTTATTTTTGGTAAGTCCTTGTAGCAATTGTATCTAATTCTAAAATATTTAAGTTGTCAAATTTATACTTAAACCTATAAACTGTATCAGTACTATAATAGTAGTAGTCAATATTATTATTTACAATATTGCTTAATATAAATTGCATTTCATGTAATTAGAAATTTGTCTTGATTGACATCTTGTAATAATCTATTAGTAGAATTTCTTAGCTTTAAAGTTAATCTAAATCTATTAAGAATAATTTATTATTATCGTAGATTAATAATAAAATAAAATGGTTATCTTCAGTATTTTTTATGTAATCTACTTAAGATAAACTAATACTAAGTTAATTTACAACCTTCGCTATTTTTATTAAATTATCATTCTTGATTCTAAAAATACTTAAACTAATACTTTCATTAATGATAATTTAGTTATTGCTACTATTAACGAAGCATATTGGGAGCATTGACTGCGTTTCAATTTAAGCTAATAATTAAACTGAATTTGTTAATGGATCAATTTTATAAAACATCACAAATTATTTGAAAGTAGTGAGGAAATACATTTCACTTTCACTTACTATCATGCCATTTATGTGAGGATAATCAAGTTAGAAAAATGTATTGGTCAAGCTAAAAAAAATTTTAGAGTTCTGAGGTTACTAAATTAATTTTTTAAAAAAATAGTTTTTTTTAAGTTATGATGTTTAAAATATTAATCAAACAATTTACTAAGCTAGCAAGATCAAATGATGTGTACAAATAAATCTTATAGGTGAAGTTAATAATCCTGAATTTATCAATTATTAAAAATTATTTTTCACTAAAAATAGTATTCATTTTTTTAAAGTCATAAAGCATAAAACCTCCATTATTATTTTGCAAGACCAGCAGATCAACACTTACATCAAATTTAACTAAGTTATAAGATACATTTAAATTGTTATCTATATTGAAAACAATTTGTTTAGTTACAAAGTTGAATGCTATAACTCGCTCAACTGTTTAGCAAGCTCCTATATCTCCTTAAATAAACATAATCTATCCAAATATAACGGTTTTCTTTTCCCCATTTGGAACTAGCTCAGAATAGTAAACTTGCTCTAGTCTTTCATTATAAAGGTAGAACTTACATATGTAAGTTGAAACAAGTAAATAATTATTGCTTAATATAGCAGCTTAAAAAACATTGCCTGACTAATTCAAGCTTGATAGTTCAAAAATCTAACTACAATTTTAAATTGGATTACATAAATTATTATCGCTGCTCATAATTTAATTCTAATTACACAAGTAGGTGCATTAGCTTTTTTGTATTGAAAAACCTTATTCGTTTTTGCACACATTATTGCTGATTTTACATAGTCCTGATTAACTTTCTAATTATAAATTATCTTAACATTTAGTGCATGTTTAATCTTAAAGGCATTCACTGCAACCATAAACCTTACAGTAATCACAAGTCATTGTATTTTTATCCTAGTACATACCTTCTTTACAACTATCTTGACAGGAATTATCAAATTTCTACCTAAAATAACCATTTTTACAACTTAAACAATTTTTTGAAGATAAACCATTACATTCTTGACAAGTATTTTCACATTAAAAACACTATCCTAGAGTAAAATCATATATCTACCCTTGATTTTAACAAACTTAAGGGAAGGTGATACCTATAAATATATTTAGGATAACAATATTAAATTTTAAATTCATCTATTATTTATCTTAGTTATTAAATAATTTGGGAAGACTAACTAATAATTTTTAAAGCTTTCAATGAAATTTTAATTTAATCAAAAATTATTAAATTGATGATAAATATTAAACAATCGGATTACAATTCCTTCTTTAATTATTTAGAATGGAATTTTCATTCATAATTTGCAACAATTAAAGATATATTAGATTATTAATAAAAAACTGTATTAAAAGGCAATTTTGAGAATGTTTCAGTAAAACCCATTAGATTTCTTGAATAAGATAAGTAAGTAGATGATGAAAAATATTTCCAATATTTTCTATCTAGGTAATCAATTTTCTTATTGAAGAGAATATCTTAAATAACTTTTTTAAAAGAATGTTAACTTAATAAATCTATTCTAATTACTCTAAATGCGTTAATTCAATGCTTGAAAAATTTTTTTCTATAATACTTTATGCTTTATTAGAGTTTCCATAATGGTCTTAAATTCTTAATTTTCACAATAAATAATTTTGTGATTTCATTTTATTTTTTTAGTAATGTTAATTCTTTTGTGGAGATAGTAAAATTACTTTAATAGTTTTCTAATAATAATGTATATATGAATATGATACTCCTTATTATTAATCTCTGTTTAAATATTAACTATCACATATTTCACATATTCCTATTAGTACTTTTATAGATTAAATTTATATATATATTTAGTTATAACTAATAAATTTAATCCCAGAAATCATTTGATATTTTAGTTCTTGAAAAAATTGATTGATATTTTTGGGATAATAGAGGGTAGTATTTATAATTTAAATAATAAATATACCTACTATGAAATAAGCGAATAGTACTTTGAGTGGCATACAAAGTGGGCAGGAGCTTTTAGGAGTGAATGCTTTTTTAATAAATTTTATTGAAAGATTACAAATTAACTTTAAAGGAAATAATAGGTAGGTACTTTATAAATTGTAATTATTATACCCAAATTATAAAAATAGATGGGTTAAAAAGTAATAGAATTTTTAAAAATAATCCACTTTATAAATACATGACACTAATTTACAAAAACAAAAAAGATAAATAAAATCAAGGCTAAACAATTTTAAATAAATAAATCAAAAATTAAAATATATTTATTATAGTTCTCCTTAATTTCTATTAATTCCTTCTTTGCAAATTAAAAAGTAGAAAACAAAATTTTTAGTAAAATAAATTTAAGTCAAAAGGGGCATATGAGTGAGATAAAATGTATTAGTAGTGTTAGAAATTTATAAGAATAATCACTTTTATATTTGTTCTATCTTGTTTCCTCTATTTTTAAGTGTGAAGTAGAGAATAATAATGATTCTATTTGCTTATTCAGTTGAAGAATATAATATCTATATTATAAATCCATAAAATTCAGTATTTAATTCAGGTAATAGATAGCTCTTTAATTTGGGTATCTATATAATAATTATAATAATATTAGATAATTAATTATAAAATTAGTTAAAAACTTTATTATTATTAATTATTAAAAAATATCGATTTATTATTTTCTAAAATTAGATTTTTGTATTTTAATTAAATTCGATAGAAAATAATTGATCCCAATAAATCACTTTCGAGAATTTAATCTTATTTATCTTTCCTCTTTAAATTCTATAAGATTGTGGTAAAAGATTAATTATTAATTAATAACTGATAGTAAATTAGACAAATTTATTTACATCTTAATCTATATGATTAAGCATCCTCATTTTTTGGGTATTTTATAGATAATTTAATTTTAAAAAACTAATTTTAAAAAGAAAAAATACTAAATCTTATTGTTCAATATATTGCTCAATTTATTGGAAGTATTTATAATACATCAAATATCATTAAAATTTAATTAATTATTTAAATTGCTTAATTCAAGACTAAGCAACTAGCATTCAATATTTAACTTTTTCAAATTTATTTATTTTTTCTTTAAGAGAATTCTAATTTTACAATTTAAGGTAATTCTAGTATGTTTACATAAAAACATATACAGTATTCCCTCTAATTTATGAAGTGAATATTGAGAAATAAGATTTGTTTTTGTTCACCTTAATTAAGAAAAAAATGGAAATTAATTCAAGTTATACCGTTTCAAACATTCGTAGCCTTACAATAGTTTTCTAACAAATTATAAATTATAAATAATTCAAAATATTTTAATCAATAACAAATTTGAAAATAAATAGATAACGAATTATATTTGTAAATTATGAGGAATAGAATATTATCAATAATTCTATTATTATTAACTCTATTTAAGTATATTCTGAGCACAATTACACCTATCTCTATACGAAATTTAGATACAATCAATGATAGATTGAGCTATTACTAGTTTAGATTTCTTTATAACTAAAGTATACAAGATGTTGCTGGGTTTCGTTTAACATTTCCTCCTGAAATCCCTTTATCTTTATTTGAAAGTAAAGATAAATTTGAATGCTATTTTAAAATTGGATTAACTGAGCATAGTAAAGTCGATTGTGACTATAATATTATGCAAGAAGTTTTTATAAAAGTTAGTAGTGTCTAGGAGGGTTTATAAAGTGTAAGTGTTGGACCTATTAGAAACCCTTCAAATATAAAAGGAACAGCCAATTTTAAACTATGTGTAATGTATAATGACTATCCTTAGAATTGTAATGATTAATTTGGCACACTTAATTACAACTCAAAAGTGAGTAAAATATTTTTTTTTCAAACTCTTTTTTTATTTTAATATAATTATTTAATTATTAATGCTTTACAGTTAATATGAAATCTGCTACTATAAATCAAATAAGCTCTAATATTGTTTCTTAAGGAAGTTCTTGGCTATTTGAGTTTGAATTAAATGGGATTTATGAAAGCGAATAATATGATATAAGAGTAACTTTTCCTAAAGGATTTTCTTCAAATAATGCAGGATGCCAAATAGCAGATATAGATAAAAGGCCAGATGTTGAGATATTGTTTGATTAAAGATAAATAGAATGCAAATCCATTAAAAAAGTAATGTATGGAAAACAGTAAATTAAAATCATCAACATGGTTAACCCTCCAAATTAAATAAGTCTTAGCGGGTTTATAATTTAAATATTACAGTCCACAACTTCTTAAATTATAGAGGAAATATCATTCTCTACTTCTTACTTTATCTAAGCAGGTACAATAAAGATGAGGTATGAAAGTGATAACTCTTATAAGTTTTCAAACACCACTTATGCATTTTATCTAATTCCTGATACTGCTTTAGAGATAGATACTTAGATAGAATTAAAATTTGGGCTAGACTGGTTGCTGTACTCCTAAAATTGCACAGTGGTGAGGGGATTAGAAAGAAAATAAGGAGAACTTATAAATTGCGATTTGGATACTTACTAAAATCGATATATAATTAGTAATTATAACAAATCCACATTTGAAAATGAAATTCTAGTTGTTATTCCTCTTTAAACTCCTCCATACTAAGGTAATAAAAATTATCTGAATACTATCTATATTGATTTTGTAACCTAAATAAATTAAATTAATTTACTCATCAATCTAAAAGTGATTAAGCAAGCTGTTTACTTTTTCAATTTCTTTAACTTTAATAATAAATTCTATAAACTAAAATTCAGGTGAAAAATAAAGTATTTAGGAATTCTAAATAATTTTATAAATATCACAGAGTTTAAATTAGTTTTCTACCTCCCTTATTTGATATCTAAGTTTCCTTCTCTTATAAATATTTCTCAGAATTTATTTGAGAAAAAAGAAGAATTATATTATAGAATTTTAAATTAAATTTAAATAAATTTACATATTAAAACAATTCATTTTCGTTATTTCAACTATGAGACTCTAAAATTTTTACATGGCAATCGATTTATAATAGAAATAAATAACAATTTATGTAATAATCCTTTAATTAATACATCAAAAAAGGGACTTATGAAATTTATGCTAATTCGCTTTCTGAGAAAGATCTGGTGATAGACAAAGGATCCCTCAAAATATCAATCAATTCTATCTGTAAATTATATTCTATTAAATGAATTATATTATTTACTCAAAAATTTACACTTTATTGTTTTATTATTAGATGGGAGTCTTTAGGAATTCAGAGTCCACCCACTTCAAAAATAAATCAAATTAAAAGCTGGAGATATTGGCCCTCTAGAATTTACTTTTTTCTTAAAAACAAAACTTCCCAGTACTAATTACAGATCAAGAGGATATTTTGATATATCAATTGTGCCTAAATTAATTGATATTATTGAGCCAACTGAAGGCATACTTAAGTGCTTCTTTTTCAAAAATGTAATCTCTGCAAACTGTAAATTCATCCACAATGGCTCTTCTCCTCTCACCTATTCAAAATTAAGAGTGTACACTCCAGAAGATTATGATTTTTAAGAAAGTGAAATTCCAATTACTATTACTACTGAAGGCTCTCCACCACCAAGACCTGATGGAATTAAGCTTTCAAACCTTGTTAAAAGATATTTATTTAGCTTTTAAATGTACAGATAAAACTTATTACAAACCAACTAAGCCGTAGAATTGGTAGAGGCTTATTTTTAAGAATGGATTCCTGATCCTTTCGAATTTGAAGATGCCCGAATGGAAGTTTTAACAACAGATTCGAATGAAATTACTCATTTCACGTAAATAATAAATCTTTTATATTTAGGTAATATAATTAATTAATTGGATTATTTTTTGCTTATACTAAATAGATTTAAAGTAGTGAAATTCAATTCTAATTCTGATTTATTTACCTCTAGTGGGAAATACCTTTTTAAAATTACATTTCTAAATGATTATACTGGTGGCCCATTTTTAAATTGGGAGTTTACTATTCCTGAGAATAATAATTTGAGAACTATTGTAGAAATACCATGTTTATTATATGGTAATAAACAGTCTCCAACAGCAGCTTACAAATGTGAATTAGTGAAAAATAAGTACAGAGATGCTTTAAAAAATTAATATGGAGATCCTTATATTAGAGTATCCATAGTAGACCACTAAAACATATTAAACCCACAAGATAGCTCAGTAAGAGAAGATTTCATAATCGAAATTCCAAACATATAGCTAGGAAATGTACATTAAAATTTATATAATTTATAAATTAATTCTATCTTAAAACTAATTTAGATTGGATCACCCACTAATTTACAAGCAAAATTAAGATTCTCTTTTGTAGAAGAAACGATTGGCATGATCGATGAATTTGTAGAAGTTTATTATAAAGATTTTGTCTTTAATGTCACTCCAAATTAAGGATTGACTCCTTAACCTATATTGAATAAAGTATAATTATCTTCAGACAATCATGTTTATATAGAAACTATATTCAATTTCTAATGGGATAATGGAGTAGTAGATATAGAATATGTTACTTATGAATTTGATTAGAGTTGTTTTGAAGATATTAGGTCTTAAAGGACAGCTGTTCCACTATCCACAACACCAGCTCCTAATAATATTTAATTCTCTTTCGGAAAAAAAGCTTAGTATGTCCTTATCAAGAACTATTAATAAAAAAATACTTTTTAAATGGATGATATAATTGAGTTTAAAATTAGAAATTGCAAATATTCTGATTTCTTTGAAATAAACACTCGAACATTCAAAAAAGGAAGAGTTATGGAAAAATATAAATTCTCTTATATTGTGGAACCTAACATTATTTCTACTTATACATTTAATTTGAAACCTTTCCCTGCTATTTATATTAATGATATAGTAAGAGTTAATGAAGAACATCAATTCTATTTAAGTTTCAAGACAATCACATAAGTGGATGCCAGTCAGAATATTATTATTACTGTAAAAAATGGTGTAGATTTACAAAAGCCTTCCGATAATATATTTTTCTGTTAAGTGACTATATCAAACAAAATTGTTTCTTGTAGAAATGATACAAATTAACTTACTATATATGATTTTGATTTTATTCCTAAAGATACATTAGTTGAAATAGATTTTAGATTATTAATTAGTCAACCAAATCCTAAGCCATTAATAGATATAAAAACTGTTCAAATAGGATCACCTAATAAAGTGATCGACTAAGCTTTGTCAAAACCAATTACATCTCCCTCTACCTAATAAGTAGATACTGACCCAAATATTGACACACCATATAAATTCTAAATTACTCCAGTACAATACAGATATGAATTAAGGCCTGCTAACTATGTTGGACCTTTAAATTTTAATTTCGATGTCTCTAATCTACCTACTAAACCTTATTTATAATCGATAATAGTAATTAATTAAATATTTAATTATATTGAACTTTTAATTATATATTATAAAATAATAATTTCTAGGTCACCCTTCCTATTGATATTTAATTTAGAAGAAGCACTCCACTATATTCTTAAAGGCATCCTTTAAAATGCATATTTTCTTATCTTGGAATTAAGAAAAGATATTATTGCGATTATTTTTAGAATACCAGTAATAACATCATTATTACAATTTATATGAATAATGATTAGCTACAATAATCTACTGATCTTAATTTGGTAATCACTACTGAGTATGTATCACCTGATGAAGGATTTAAACATCCAAATTAATCTGGATTCTATCCTATTGATATTGAAATTGAGGATTATACTTCTCTCAAAATTTCGAGTACAAGATATATATAAATAAGAGGAGACAAATTAACATACTACCATATAACTCACATTATAAGAGATGAGAAATTGGATAATTTATATCAATTTACTTTTAAAACTGGAAAATAATATATCCCTGATTTTTCAATAGGTGGGAGAATTTAATTTGAATTACCGGTTAAGGATAATAAAAATAATTAATTGTTTGATCAAGACTTAGGTCATTATTCCAATGGTGATTTATTAGGTTGTAGTGTATTAATAACAGGTATTCCATAGGCTATATTAAATTCAATAAAATGTAGAATCCAAAATAGTCTATTTCCTTCAAATAAGGTTATTATAGAACTCATTAGCTTTCCTATGATCCCTGCTTTATCAGTAGTCGATGTTTACGTAGCAAGAATAAAAAACCCTAAATTCTTTAACTAAAACACTGATAAAATAATGGATGCCAATATCATTGTGAATATCTTTAATGTGAATAGCCCTCAATGTAATTTTACTTTAGATAATCATATTTTTATAAATCACTATTATTTTTCAACAGAATCTTATTACTATGACTACTTTAACATCTTCATGGATCTTAGACAAGCTACTATACATCCACCCGTTGATTATACTCAAACTGTTAGTCCTTGGGTAAACACTGTTAGAGTTAATTAATCAAATGTATAAATAACTTTGGAATATCCCGATGTCTTCAATTCTAATGATTTCTACATAATAGAACTGCCTATCTACTAATATGACAAATTTGAGATTAAATCATGCTCAACAAATACCTACATTTGTATGGAGTTCTACGATATCAATTGGGTTATCATTAAATTCACATCATCTGTTCCAATTAATACAACATTTTAGCTTATTAGTAAATACTAAAACTATCTACTACCATTTGTTCTAATATTTTAATTTATAAAAAAGTTAAAAAAATTTCAGAGAGTATTCCCAGAGATGATTTGGTATTTACTGTTCATAAATGGAGTCTTCGTAGGTATGAAAAGAAATACAACTATATCATTCCAGCCATACATTTTAAGTCTTTAATGGGAAGAATATATGATGGAGTTCTTCAAATCTCTGGGTAATCTGCTAAAATACATAGTGATAAAACAAATGTTCCTATAAAAATAAAGTTTAGTATTGAGAATTCTATTCCATAATATGGTGCAATTTAGATAATATTCGACAGCAAAAAAGTTAGAGCTCACTCCCACTGCAGAAGTTCCTTGACAACAAATTAAAATAATATTTTAATAGAATAAGATTTATAGGATTAGTCAATAAAATCAGGAAGTATAGGATGTAGAGTTGAAACTGGATATTTTGCTAATTAAAATCCTGGTAAAGGAGATGAAAATGCTTATGAATATACATCTTGGGTTATTAGCGGGTTTTATAAAATAATACAGCCAGGAACTTATGTGACCATTTATTTAGAGGGATTTATAGATATCATTGGAAATGCTTCATAAATAAAATTTTTAGCATATACTTATGGAAATATATCAGGTTATCCTTTGATACAATATGGTCGTTATATAGATTCCTATTATCATTACACGGCCTCTACTTTTAATAATATTTTGAATATTCCAAATACTAATTTAAGCTTTCAATCTGAAAAATATGATTATCTCAATACATCAGTTTTACCTCTCAGAAAGGGATATAGAGTAATAAAAATATTATATACTTCATTTGACAATTTATTTATTTTAAAATTAAAAAAGACTCCTTTAAAGATGCTATTTAGATAGCCAGCTGGTACAAAAGTATAAGCTTATTCTGGAAGAATTAGATTAAGAATAGCTGGAAGCAATTAAATGGATGAATAAAGTTAATAGATATTAAATATGAGTGAATCATATGCATGCGAGCTTCATAAAAAGAAAGAAATAGAGAGAGACGAATATATTGGATGTAGTATTATATCCTTAGGAATGTATGATTTTGCAAATGTTTATGACAGATATTTCGAATTTGTAATTATCCCTAACACTGATATAATTGGTACCTAATACTATGAACTTGTCTTAACTACTTCTAAACCATATCCAGTTACTACCATGTATCCTAATTCTACTCAAAAAGTTCATGGTGTTTTATTCAATTTAGACCCATAATCATATAAGGTATTAATTTCATAAAAATTTCTAAATAAAATATATTTTAAATTTACCAAATTTAGCTCGAAATAGCCATGTGTCAATCTTGTAGTTCTAATAATATTGGATATACTATGTGGTAGCATGCATATTTCTCAGTTTATGGTGATGATTTTTAGAAAACAGAACTTATCAGCTTTATCAATATGCCTGGTGAATGGAATATTTTTACTTTAGAATTCTCACCTTCTCTAAAAATTGTTTAAAATACTGATAGATTAGTTATTGAGCTTCCCACTTCTAATATTGATGGTTCTAAAGTATTATTCAAAAATGATCTTGGTCTAACATGTAAAAAAATAATTTTATTTCATTTAAAAATTAGAATAAAAATAATTTATTAGAAATAGTTGAAAATATGGGAGTTGCTCTTAGCGATTTGATTGATTGTAGTGATCTTACATAATCAGTAAAATGTACTCTTGTGTATGGTAACTATGAGGCTGGATCACCAGCTAAATTTATATGTTACTTCTAGAATGATATTGCTCCTCTATCCACTGTTAAAATAGCTTTCACAGTCACTAATCCAGACAACACTCTCGAGCCAATATTAATTCCAATATAGGTTTATATAGAAACCATTGATAAAGGTTTTGCTCCTTTGGCTAGTACTTTTGTAGGAAAGATATCCTAATGGACATTAATTGAGCATGCATTCTATATCGATACTAAAACAAGTAAATTTTAATTTATATTTAATTTACTCTGAAAAAATGTTATTTATATGATTAGACACAATATAAACAGACTCAAGCTCAGGCATAAGATTTTCTTCAAGCAGTTCATTATCAGCTTGTGATGATAAAGTTGGGTTAGTATTCGAATTCAAATTACTCACTAGGGCTAGTTTATTTGGAGCAGACAAGGATGCTTATATTTTTAGAATTCGAGATCCAAATTACTATTTAAAGCATACTTTAAACATACACTCATCATAGACATAATATACAACAGATTCTACACGTTAATCAACTGTAGCCATTTTAGAAAACAGTAGGGCCTTTATTGTCTATCCTCACTCAACTATTGGAATAACTGCTGGTGAAGAAGTGAGAATGAAATCTTATGATATTCATTTATAGTAATTCACTGATCCAAACTAAAAAATAAAGTTATAAGGATATGCCTGCTATATTTAATAGAGAAAGACAGATAAATATGATTTTGTTAATACTTATCCTACTATTGTATAAAATACAGATGTATATGCTGTCAATATTTTTTATGACCTTTTCCCAAGAAATAAAATGTAGGTGTAGGAGAATATATAAGATCCTCCAATTAAAAAGTACATATCGACAGACAAATAGGATTTTGTTTTCAAAGTAAATAACTAAAAATTGAGAAATGTATTAAAAATATTGTTTAAATACTATTTTAGATAAAGTTTAATTAATGGAATTTGATCAGAAAGGTAGGAGTTTTGATTTATAAATAATAACTGAAATCAAATGAAAAAGCTATTTGTTAAGAAGAGAAGGGCTCTGACATTATTGTTACTGGGTGCCGTATAGCAGACAACACCGCAGACCCTGGATACTCTTTATTTTTAATCGATATTGTAATTTTATTAGAAATAAAAAATATATTGACATTTCATTCTATTTTAGGCTAAAACATCTATCACAATTGGTTATTTAATTTTCTCGACAAGCTATGATGCATTTTAACCTATTTAAACTTATGCCTAGCCACCTTTTAATACCGAAACAGATATTTAACAAGCAGACCACTTGACTATCTTTAAAAAAAATATTAAAATAAAATTATATGGAGAGAATGTTGCTAATTTAAATAAAGTTTTTGGTTTTGCAGACTATGATAATTACGTTTGTTTTATTAGTGGTAATACGTCAAATACTCGTTTACCAAACTTACCTTATTCTGATATTTAGTTGATTCCTGAAAATAAAAATAATCCAAGTACACCACCCTATTATAGGTACTATATTCACAATAGTGATATTAGAGCTTGGTATCCTTATCATAGGTATATTTGCATTTTAACCTTGATTCTAATATTAAATAAACATTCATTTTCTTATTTAGATATATTGATGAATTTGTTTCTTGTGGGCTAGATGAAAGATCACCAATCAAATTTGAAATTTACTTAACTAGTACATAAGTCTTAACACCCAGTGTTGATTTAACTTTGGTCATAAAATATGGAAGTGATATAATTATACCACAAGAGATCAGAAAAACCGATTATATTGTAAATAAATTACTGTGCTATATTTAAGACGAAAGAGTATAATGTAAAGATAACACTGCAACTAAGGAATTAGAATTAACATTTTAAGTAGCTGCAGGTTAAAAACATATTTTTGTTTATGTTACATCTTTAACCGATAATGATATAACCCAAGATGGTGTAATTTATAAAGGAACCTCTAGTAAATAGCTTCTTTATTTTATTTAAACTAATAATTAATTTTAATTTAATGTTAAATAGATTTTTTCTCTTGGAATTTTGTTATAAAGCAAGGAGTAACTACAATTTTCACTGGGTATACAAGCAAATTCCCAATTAAACTGCACCCCTTACTGTCATGTCCCTATAGAGTTATTTATGATATGTCTGTAGAATATTCAACTAATGTTTAATATAATACATTTCCAGAGTTGATTATTTTAGAAATAAATATGTTTTTTAATCCATAATATATAAAAGATATCTCCGGTTTAAGAATACTTTTCCCAAGATACGATGAATTTAAAAACCCTTAGTATGAATCTTCTCATTTCTTTGAAATAGAAACTGGTGGAAAGTACCCATGTTCAAGAGATTATTAGAAAATAAGCTTACCTTTTATTAATCTTGGCTTAAATTGCTTCATAGAAGATGATATATAATAAGAATACTTTATTATTCATGTAATAAATTATAGAAATGTAGACCCATCTGAGAAGATTATGATATTATTAAATTTGAATTAACCTTCATAAAATTATTTAGCTTAAATTACAGTTTAAGTTTTTGGTGGTGAAAAAACTTTCGATGCTCCTTATGGTTAGTTTTATTTTGGAGAATTAACCTATAGAAGGTATGAAATATTAAATATTAGAGTATAAATTAATCATTTTTATCAAATAGATAATATCTATCAACAGAAATGTGCATAAGTAGAATAGGTACAGGTGCTTGCTTATCTAAAACAATATCAAAGAAGATTTATTATTCTAATCAATTAGATTAAGATGGATATTACCTATTTGAAACTAATTGCATCTAAGGTATTTTAGGAACACTAATTATTTAAGTTTTAGTTAGAGGTAAAAATAATTTTTCACCAAGTTAATAATTTGATTTTTTAATTACAAATTGTTAAAATTTAGACAAGGGTGAACCAGAAGATATGTGCACTTTTAAATAGTTAAATATTACTAATTATAGTGATTTTAGCATTTATACGATTTAATAATTAGAAATGGAAGAAGGAATGGGAAGTTCTTATAGAAAGTATGCCTATATTTATATAAAATTTAAAAATAAAAATATCTCAGCTTCAGCTGCTTTGGAAACAGTTCCAGTTGGTTTAATTTAATGCAGATCTACTGGATAAACTTAAAATGGAACTCATAGATTTACAGCTGTAAATGTATGCTCTTATACCGAAACTGGGAGAGAAGATTCCTTATAAGAAAGTTTTAATAATATTTTATATGAACCAGCATACTATAGTGATCCTCCAACTACTATTACTCAAAGCTCAATACCTTTTGAAAGCCTTAAATCTTCAGTAAAAGCTGCAATCGATACATAACTTGAGCATTCTAATCATGCCTTAAACTCAGGTTATTAATTAATTGTTGTACATTTAAAATTACAAGCTGTAATACCAGCATCTATATTGGCAAATATTAAATATGGATATACTCTGGTCTTAGAGCTAGTAGCAGCAAATTAAGTAAGTATTGCAGTAAATATGGGAGCCAGTTGTGTAGTTAAAGGAGGCCTGGCTAATTGGGATCTATTGTATTATAAGACTCCTATAACATGTGAGATATATGGAAGATATATCTTTATTAGAAATTTTAGTCAATTTACATCCTCATCCTAATATGTTTAGATTGAATTCTAAGCTAGCAACAATGCTGTTGGAACTCCTTCTATCCCTTTTAAACTCTATCTCTATTAGTATAATATTAAAGCAGAAAATATTAGTTATGATACTTTGTCTGAGTATATTTTCTATATAAGTGATTTTACAGTTTAGGGAGATTTCTCCATAATAGATACTACTACATCTAAATTTATTGCATTAGGTTAGATAAGCTACACCAATCTCGAAATTTAATCATCTGTAACGAAATTGAAAATTAAATTCCCTCTTCCACACTTTTATGTAAATTGATATCAATTTATAATAAATACCCTTTATAAACTAATTTGTTAAATTAAATAGATTCCATTTGCCCCTCATAGAAGTATTTCTGAAACAAAGGAATATCATATATAAATTATCTTAACTGGGTTTTAGTCTGATCCTATCCCTTCTGGCTACATAGAAAACCCTATTCCTGGAAATTCACATTGTCCTGTTATTCCTTCCAAGATAGGAAATAGTTTTGTGTACACTACCGATAAAATGAAATATGATAACAATAATTTACAAACTAGTCCTTGTGCTGATATTTGTAATATTTTAGATACATATATTAAATTATTTTATGAATATTGATATTCTTTTATAAATTCTTATATTTAAAAATAATAGTAAAATATGGAGGTATTTTCACATTAGTTATAGGATAGAAATTAACAGTACAAAAGAGATAATGGTATGTCCATATTTATATATATTTAGATAAATATTCTACAACCTAGGCTGGTATAATAGGGTATTATTAAGGAATTTATGAGACCTAGTACTAATAACAAGGATCAACAATAGTTCATAATTATATGGCTTCTTCAGTGAGCATTTAATCACTTTCTATGTCGAGGAATGCAATGAGTGAATTATAAATAACATTAGAATAACCTACATTTTAAATTGGAATTTATTTTGGGTATGTATTAGTATTAGAAACTAGAAACAACTCAATTTTCCCTAATATTGATAGTAAGCACTATTTAGAAGAGGAAGAAATCAACTGCATGTGTTTTAATGATTTCATAAAGATTGCAGATAATCTTGTTGTGTGCATGAGAAAGACAGTATCATTATAAGTCTTGTCTATTCATATATACATTAATGATAAATAAATGTAATCATAAAATAAATTAGTTTGCTATGTACCTGATTTTTAAAATGATTTATCGACTGATAACTTTTCCTTAAAAGTAATAGAACCAGGTTTATTCTAGTCTACAGCTCATTAATATTTAGTTATTGCCTCAAGTTATTTACTCTTAACTTATCAACCATAAATAGCAACACCATTCACTTCTATTAACTTTAATTCTTTTGATGATAGCTCTATTTTCATCACTGGTTATGAGATCACTCACTACTCTATTGTTGTTTAATACCCTCCTTCATTAGATTAACCCTATATTATATTGAGGTAAGATATAATAGGTCCTAAAGTTGATGATACTGTGTGTACTGTTGCTAACGGCTTTTAAACAGGTAGTTAATTTTATTAATTTAATATTATTATATTTTGAATTATGCATATTGATTTATATAATTTTATTTAATAAAAATGTAAAGTGAGATCATATTCAAAGCATACAAACACAGTTGTTTGCTAGAGTTCTTAAGCATTAACAATTTAATTGAATTTAATTGCCCATGACTTAAAAACAGTAGAGAGCTTTCCCTATTACCATTATAAAACTTATAATTAAGATTATAAAAATTATTAGGTATATGCTATCTCAACTATCTTAAAATAAACTGTTTATGAAAATAAATTTTGTGTTACAAAAAAAAATATTTATGTAGAGCCTTATAATTTTTCCTAAGATATTAAAATATCAGCATTCTATTTGAGCGATAATAGAGGGAAGAAGAATAAAATGCTGCATGCCTTAAGATTTAAGTTGCCATCAAATTTCTCTAAATTTGATTATAGAAAAGATAAGGCGATGATTATAATATATAAACCAACACCTACTAATGATTGGAGTGGTTAAAGTTTTGGAAAAAGTAGATTAAATTTTCATAAATATATAAATTTAATATTAATTTATTAATTAATTAAAGATTGCTATTCTTAGTCCTTTGAATTTGCATATAGTGAATAAAGAATATAAGAATATCCTACTGACCTTAGAGTCCATAAATGTATTATGGATAATCAAAGGATAATTATTTTTGATGAAGAATACAATTTTCATTAAAAATCTACATAACATCGAAAATTTTATGTTTATTTTTCAATTGAAGTACTTTAAAGTCATAATAAAGCTTCATTCAAGATAATATACTTTGGAAAGTATATAGGTGATCCATTTACCTCACCTACAAGAGAATTAAATTGGATAGCAGCAGAAGGGGATGTTACTATGACTTATGATGATTCTCCATGCTCTGCTGATCTAAATGCTTGCATATTACCTAATAATATAAGAACATTTAAATTTAATATTAAAAGATTTATCAATAGTCAATACTAATATAGATTTTATCTTTATAGTGCATCTCTTTTAAATAATGGCTAATATTTTAGGTAATATTTGACACTTTTAAGAGTTGTTTAAAACAATCAATCATTTTTTTATAGGATAGACACATTAAATTATCTAGATCCCAAGCTTTATTTAACTTATCCCACAATTTGGATTATGAGAAAGTATGGTATAAATGGCAGCAAAAAGAATTATGTGTAATTAAAAAAATTTTATAAGAATAAATTTTATATCAAATATTTTTTATGAATAGAGAAAAATATCTTCATCCTTAAATTACATATAATCTAAATATTTTTATTGATGATTCACCTGGTTCACTTAGTTCATCTGGTGGTATGTAACCTGGCGATTATATAGAAATAATATGCTAAATTGTTGATTATACTCAGTTAGGAGCTTTCAAGGAAGTGGGCAGTAGTAGTAATCCTTTCGTTAATGTAGTGACTATGGGATATGTTAATCCTTATAGTGTGTAATAAATTTATTTATTTATCATCCTATCTATATTAATTTTTTTTAGAATTAATTTTCATGACTAGACATTATTTTACTAAGACAGATCAGATGATTACTAGACTGCTTTATTAAAGCTTGATAAAGTTTATTTTACTACACAAAAAGGTTCATAAATATGCTCTTTATTTGTTTAATACTTGTTTACTCATGTAATGGATATGCCTTTATATCCATCATCATATTTTGAGCTTATTTTCCCATATCTTAAAACCACTAATATAATTGGTTAGGATTTAGAAAATATTTAATGTTAAGTCTAAATTAATGGTATTGTTTTAACTGAAAATAATGGCACAACTAGAAAATAAAAACCTCGTTGCAGAATATATACAATTGAATGTAATGAATTATTTTATTTTTTTTAGTAGATCTTTAATCCTATTTTTATTTTATAGATGAAGCCTTAGTGGATTCACTTCTTATTCGAGTAGAAGAAGTGAACTTTAATTAGGTTATTAAGACTATTTCATTCTCTATTGATAACATATAACTTCCTACATCTACTATTACATATTAAACTTAAGATTTAGTTTTTAATTATTATGTTGCTGAAGGTTAGTCAGCAAGCACAGATACTTAATACGATTATCAGAAATTCCAACTTAAAATTAATGAAATAATACTTATATATAATCCAACAGCTATTCCTGTAATACTTCCTGTATATCAACGTAAATAAATTTTTGTTTTTAAAATACAAAATTTAATGATTTTTATCAATTAGCTGTTTATTGGAGTACCACATCAACCATATTTGCTGATAAAAATGTGAAACAAGAATGCAAAATTAAATGGCCTACACAAACATAATCAAATTATAACGATTAAACTTCATCAGGATCTAAGGTATGAAGTCTTTATTATTATTGAATATAATTTATTTTTTACAATAATTAGTTTTCAATTAAATTCTTCAATGGCCTTGTATCTACTAATGATAATACAGTGGAAAATATGGTTTTTTATGTTGAAGGATTACTATAAACTCCTTTATGGTTTAACATACCTAGTAACACGGTGTATTTCTCTACTCCAGTATGGAACTAAGATAAATACATCCAGATATCTGTAGTAGCGAATAACTTAAAAGCTTATTAGAGAGATAGCTATTAAAACAATGGAAATACCCCAATAATGCAACTGAGCATCTATACTGGAATATAAAATACTTATTCAACTACATACCATCAATTATTATCAATAATCGAAATTAATTAAATGGACTTTAGTTAGTATAAATTTAGAAATATAGGATTCAAAATTAATTAAATTAAGGTTATTATTATCATTTCCTTACTTGTCAAATTTATTAAATTTATTTTACAAAATAGTTTGACAACTTTGCAACATCTGAATTAGTCAAGTATTAAAGGGCTACTTTAAAAATAAATTTTGAAAAAACTCCAAGTATAGATATCAGTGGTAGGTAAGTAAACTAAATAAGAGTGACCTTTGATCAAGGGGTAACAAAAGTTAATAATTGTTATTTCACTACACCTTCAAAAAGCAAATAATTAATTGATTAAATTTGTTATATAGAATTTGCTGGTGGAAAATACTCTGTTAATATTAAAGGAATAAAAAGATTTTTGTTTACAGATAATAATTTCTCTATTTATGTTTAATTAGAATTAAATATAACAGTAAATATCTTGTACTAAGTTGATGAAATAGTAGATAATCCTGAAAATAATGATGAAATAGAAGGCCAGTTAGTTGGTTAATCATTACCAATCACAAACTTTAATCCTACAACTTACTTAATAAACTAAGACTTTTAAGAATAAAGACACTTCCCTTACTACTATGAGCTATATCAAGTCCCTCTATATGCTAATTAATTCCCTAAAGTTAAAAGAATTAGATTTAGAATAAAATTCCCTGCTATAGGTACAGTTGGAACTACGGATTAACTTGAAATAAAATTACCGCCTATTACCTCTGGATAAGCTTATAGGCAAAGCAATTTAGCAAATGAATTGTAGTGTTTTTTCCTTGAAGAACTTGAAGTAATGAACTTAAACTTTAGGCAACACAGTAATTTATTTTCAATTAAGAATAATGAATTTATTCATTAAATTTACTAAAAATTAATTAAAAAACTTAGAAATGATATTTAAGTTTTAAATTATGATATTATAATGAAAGGGGATCTAGATTTTTTTAATTTTGTCCCAATAAATAGATTACTTGTCATAGTATATAGAATTCCTTTCTAAAAACTTTTGACTCATAAAATACTCCCTTTAATACATTTATAAAAATAACAGTTTATTTCTAAGAAATATTGGCATTTTTAATTTTAAAATAGATATCCCAAGGATTAGTGAATGCACATGTGATGGTGTAAAGTATTACGTACCTTTACCTCAAGGTATAAAATATGATAAATACTATGTAATTGATATTCATGAAAGATATATTTATAATCATTTTATAATTCCCAAATCGCCCTTATATTTTGAGATAGAACTTAAACTTACGTATGGCACTACTACAATCGTCGATACTCTGACTACTAATCTTTCTAATCTATTCTCTTCTTTTACTATTCAACATTTTACTACAACTTAAAATCATTATGATATGATATCTATATCATTCACACCTGAAACATCTTTAACTTTTTCATCTATTGTAACTACTCCTTCTAATGAATAGTTTTTATTAGTAGAATTGTAGAGTTAATATTTCTTAGATGCATTTGGATTATCTGAATCTGGAGGTGTTTATGATTCGGATGACTAACCTTCTTATTACAATGGTAAATCAATTCCTTGTTTATTAGATGATAGTGGGCCAGCTGTTTAAGATTGTACGTTAATTGTAAACTAAGGATAGAAAGTACCTTCAACTAGTAATTTAAATGATGAATAGGCCCCGATATAATTAATCCTTTATAAATACTCTAGTTTCAATCCTGGTAATAATTATATCTTATATATTCCTTTAGTAAAAATGCCTTCAAATGTTAACACTAGCATAGAAACTAAATTATCATTTATCAAAATTGAAGCTGATGAGTATAGAATTTTAGAAACTTAAAGATGGATAAATTATATACATGTTTAATATGATACGAGTATTCCTACTGCTATATAAATGAGCTTGACATCTGGTGTAGTGCAAACTACTTCTACCTTCACATTTAAATTTTCAAATAGCTTAGCAATTACCTAATCTAACAATAGAGCTCTTATTAAAATAGATAATAATTTGAAAGGTATAAATGGAGCTGATTTTAAAAAGACTAATATTATTAATGCAGCTGCTTGCTAATATCTTCTCTTTGCTAAAATAAATTTAATTTATTTAAATTAATATACAAATAATCCTACAGTGTAATGTGATGTACGTAAGTTCCTGACATTAGATTATGACTACTTGTATGGAACCTAGTTTACTTACATCAATTCAATAGCAACTTCTTCTACAGTGTTTAAAGAAGGTATTAGTACAAAAAGATTATCACCTCAAAGTAATGATCCTAGTCTTAGTCTGACTGTTAATTCTGGTTTGCCTTCCCAACACAGTGTCATGAAATTAACACTTAAATTTGTTATTAAGTATAATGTACCCTATGGAAGTTATATTGAAATAACACTGCCAATTGGTTTAAATGCCTATAACGAGAGATGTTATATTGTAGGTGGATTAATACCTATCATTCCTACTTCTACTAATAATAACGGAGGAAAATATGGTTCATTTTAATGCTAAAAATAAACTGAAAAGATTTATGTTGTGAATGGATTTGAAGCTATTCTATCTACTTCAAATGTTAGTATTGAACTTTTTGTATAAGTTACTGATCTTTATAATCCCTTAAACCCCCCAAAAGTATAGGTAGATATTAAGTTTAAATTTAATGGATAAAACTGTTTTATTGTTTAATATGCCCCCATTAACTCTCCTGTTGTAAGTAATTTAGGAATGAAAACTCTACAAATTGATGATAAAATAGAAATTAATAATTATGCAAATGAATGGCAGAGATTATCTTTTAACTTTAAAAATCGAATTTAAAAGTTAGATTATTATTAAAATTATATCATTAACCTTTAATTCTCGTAGAACATTGGTGATTTCAAACTTTCTCATTCACTAGCTGATAACCATGTTTACTCAAAATATCTTCCAAATGAACAAAAATACTCTGATTATAGTCAAAGAAATTTAATTGAACCATATTATTCAGAAGTATTTCCTCCATTACAATAAAAAGCATAAATTACAATAAATTTTGATTTGCCTAAACATACAGATTAAGAGTATTATTCTATTGATAAATCGAAATTAACAGAAATGATGCTTGAGTCCAATACAGCTTCGGATGTGCCTTAAACATATGGTACATATACTCCATTTAATTCATCTCCTATTGAAAAGATGGCAGTTCAATTACCTGATTTAGGCTATTATGTTGTCTATTTGTATACAGAACAAAATGGTAATATGATAGAAAAAAAATATTATGATTATATATCAATTCCAAGAGAAGATATTAAGGATAATTTTAAGATTTCTCCTCTAACAGCTGAAGCAGGTCAGAAAACTTCTCTTATTTTAGATTTCAATTCAGATAGATAAATTAAAGTTTAAGATGAAATATGGATTTATTTCCCTACCCATGATGGTTAGAGAGATGTATTTAAAGAAGATTTAGGTTTAGGATTCTCTTCAAATGAAACAAACAGAGCAATCTAATGTAGTTTTGAAATATAATTGAGTTAAACTGATCCACTCACAGTTAATAGAAATTGCTTATTAGAAAAAGGAAAATAAGGAGATTCATCTAAACCTGCAAGGATTCGTATAATAGTATAAACTGCTTTGACTCAATTTACTGTGAGAATACTTCTACCTTCAATAGAGAATCCAACAATAGTAGATTAGCATGCAGGTATTACAGTATAAGTAAGGAATAGGTGTAGTTCTCATGGAACCCTAGAGTGTATAGTATATCATGCTTAACATAGCTATTAAGTTATTTCTCCTTTCAATAACTAATATAATCTTTGCTATTTCATTCCTCAAGATAATTTTGTAGGCAATTTTGTATAACAACCAACTCAATTTCACTAATTTGATACACCTCCTGTATCTAATCCTCCTTTGGTTTTGCCTTCAGGCTCATACGTTATCTTTATGTATCCTGATAACCACAAGGACTCTAGTATATGTTTCTCCACTTAAGGCATCTGTTTATTCTTCTCTGACCACAATTTAGTAAAAATTACTTTATTTTTTCTTTTTAACTAATTATTTAACAATATAAATAGGTAATACTGAAACTATCTTCTAACTTTAGCTTTGTTGCTCCTTATTAGCTATTCAAGATAGAAAAAATAAGAAATGGTATGCATAGAGCTGAAACTTCAACATAAAGTAATTATAAAGTGTATTTCTACGACTAACACAAAATATTATCAGCTTTCAAATGCAGTTATTGGTTTGGCTAATTTTTATCTTAAATTCCTTCAAGTAAATTGATTGTTACTTTATTTTCTTTCAAATTTACTTTTTATTTTTTTTAAAGAAACTGTTTGTGGATATTTGACTAACACTTAAACTATTGTCCCTACTTATTTCTTGAGGGAAAACTATGTAAATGTGGCTGAACTTAGAGTTTATGGATTATTCAGAAATGAATTTGTAAATTACTATAGGATATAAAAGGACTCTAAAATAACTTAACTAATCCAAAATTATTGCCATGCTTCTCTATCAATTCCGCTGGTCAGTGGATTATCACCAAATTTTGAAATACCATTACAGTGCAATGTTTATGATGAATTTATAATAATTAACAGAATTGATAATCATATAATTAGTACTAGTACTTATAATTATGAGTAGGCATGGATTTCACTCTTCTTCAAATTCATAGTAGATGGTACTATTCCAACAGTTATAGATCATTCAAATTTTAAAATATTTGGATGTGTTGGGACTTGTTTTGATATTTCAAATCAATTTTTATATAAATACCATCAGCATTCATCTTATTGCTAAGTAGATTTTGATATCTCTGATTTGAAGTAACCTAATCTAGCCATTGTTGGATTTTATACTAAGCCTTACTACTTAAGATCAGTTATGATTTATGAGCCATTAGAATTCTAAATATTAATCAGACCTAGGACAAATCCTCGTGATTACATAATTGATAGACTAGTATTTGAAATTCCAGATGAGTTTAAATACCCTTCACTAAGATCTTTTGATAACTGTTTATTATAAGGCACTGTAAATTCTGGCATTTAAGAGTGTAGTATGAAGAGAAATACTGGAAGTACATAAATGACAGTGATACCATTAAACTATAATGATAATTCTGTAAAGATAGTCACTCTATCAAATAAATAAATTCAATAGCTCTTTATTGCACCTGAGTATCCAGGTTCTCATTATTTAATGAAAGTTGAGTTATATTCTGGTCCAACTTTAGTTGAAACTTAATATATGAATGTAACAGAAGTACTAGGTGTTACTTTATAAAATTTTTACATTACAAATTCACTAGATTAAGAAACCAATTAAATTTTTGAATTTAATTTCAAGATTGCTCAAGTATTTGTACCTAAAGGTATACATTAATCCTTACTTTTAAATTAAATTTTAAACCTTTCTTTATTAATAAAATAGGTTACCTAAGAACTTAGTACAATTCAGATTATGACGGAATATACTCTAAAATTAAAATCTACTTTGAGTGGGTAGGAGGGGGATGGAATATCCATAGAGGTTATCTAAAGGATTTAGGTACTGGATTGCCTAATTACAGTCTATTAGGTTGCAATTCTAGATGTAAGATAATTATTATTATTTTATTTTTTTATCAAATTTATTAAAAAGAATTAATAGTAAGAAGCCCTAATAAGTTGAGATGTGTTTTGATTCATGGAGTTAATGCAGAGAAAATGCCACATATAGAAATAAGCGGATATGAAGAGATAAGCCCAAACACAGAAATAAAATTATTTATCACTAATATTAGAACATTAAACAAAGATGATAACTCAATGACAGTTAAAGTTGGAATTGAAACAATTTATGAGAAAATAACTGCTAAAGGTTATCTTTATTAGCTTATGGCTTTCATTCCTAAAGTTACTCGTCCAATTTTAGTTCTTCCTCCTTCTGCTACTTCAAATACGATAGCAATAACTATTACCTATTAGACAAGTGTAGAAATATATGGATATACTTCTTATTAAATTAAGTTTATCAATGATCCACTTCTTTAATTGGGAGAGTTAGTAGGATTATTTTTCCCTAAGAACTTCATAGGAAAGAATTAAGATATAATTGCAACTACCACTACTGCAAACGAAATTTTGATATTCCCTGAATCAGACAGTGTTTACATTATATGCACTTCTTCTACAGCCAATTTATTTGAAATAAAATTGGTTAGCAATCCTGATTTTTAGATGTTGGATCCAGTAAATTTGGAGATAAAAGGATTTGTTTTAAATATGCCTGATCGTTAGATAAGATATAAAGCAAAGTCTCCTTTAACTAGTGCATTTATTTTCTATCCATTTTCTAAAATTCCTTATTTAAAAGTAGAAACTATTTAATCTATTCAAGGAGGAGAAATCAATGTTTCCTATTTATTCTCATTCGTAACTGGCCATTTTATCCCTTCCAATGGATCAATAAGTATTACCTTCCCTACAGGTATCTATAATGATGTTCTTTCTATGTGGAAAGGTTGCTCTATCTCTGGAGGTATTTTTGAAGAAGAATTTAATTAATCCTATTGTACAGTTGAAATAGGAAATAGAGTAGATATTATTTTAGTTGATACTCTATTGACCTAAAATAATCTTTATTAATTACTGATTCATGGTATCACTAACCCTAATGTCTAAAATCTGAATGCTTACAAATTTACTTTCCAATCTTTCTACACAAATTAACCTTCATTAAATTAAGTTATTGGAGAAAAATAATTTGATATGCCATTCTTACTTTATTTCACTCCTTTTGCTTGCAATTTAGTAATCATATTTAAATTACTTTATAATTAAGTTATTCATAAAGAAATATTTTATATATTTATAGGAAGTTGAAACTTAATACAGGTAAGCCTTAAAGAAATCTATTTATACTTTTGCATTTAGATGTTAAGGGCTAGTTAAGCATAATTCAGATTTATGGATAAATATACCTTATTAATATGGATCTTAAAATAATATTGCCACTTATTAGTGCAGTAGTTCAGATGAGGATACTCTTTATAAATAATATTGTATCCTTGATAAGATTGATGGATAGCTTAAGTTAAAAGTTTAAGTAAAATAAATCCTCCCTATGAAATTATTTAATATTAAAGTTTAGCTTACAAATCCATCATCTGCTAATAAATTATATTAATTCACTGCAGATTTCTTAAAGAATGGCTTCAGATATGCTAATTCTCTAAGTAATTTATCTTAGAAAAGTACATAGATTGAGATTCTACCAGGAAATTCAGTGATACAAACTCTCCCATCTTAATCAAATGTTTAAATCACACTCTAAAATATACCACAAAATTCAGGAGAACCATCAACTTATGTGTTTATGGTAATCTATTAAATAAAATAAATTATTAAATAAAATATAATTAATTATTAATTAATGAAATTTCATTTAATTAGATACCCTAAGTTAAAGAGTTAAATACTAAAGTTCTAAAAACAGAAATAGTATTTCCATCTATATTTGCAGCAAATCTTGGTACAGATTTGAGCTGTTCACTCTTCCAGTCTGACTAAATTGGGTTATAGTTCACTTATGAAATTCTATTATAAATTAGAACAAATACAACTGATTATAAATAACCTTATAAGAATTACTATAGTATTGATTGTCAAGTTCAGGATTCATTTATTTTAAGTAAGTTTATTAGAAAAGTAATTTGAATTAATAACTAAATAATTAACATAATTAATAGCTTTAACAGGGATGAGCGAGTATCTGGGAAATAGTAATATGGATTATAACTATATTATCATAAATAACTTAAAAAATCCTGGGAATAGCGCATTCAGAAACTTTAGGTATTTTATTATCCATATTTTTTATAGTTTTAAGATTTATTTATAATTTAAAGAATATCTCATTTGTCTGATGGGCAGCTATTATGGGTTTTTGATGACAATCTTAACTACAAAATTTTAAATAGCCCGGATTTATTAGATGTAATCTCAATAACGCCAGCTTAATTAACGTAAATTAATATAAAAAGGTAAAGAAAATATTTTAATTTCATTTTAAAAAAGAATAAATCATGAAACTGCTTACACCTTTAAGCTGAAATAGAAATCAACTAAAGCTAGTTTATCGACTTTTGGATTATTAATTAAAGTACCTTAGTAATACAATCTTTCAAATCAGCCATTAATTAATAATTGCAAAGCTATAAGTTTGTCTAATAAAGAAAGTTCTTGCAAATTTTATAGAGAATACATACTTATTAAAGACACTTCTGCTAATATAAACAACATGGTTTCAGAATTTAAGTTAGAATATTTAACAAATCCCTCAAGCTTAGATCCATGCAATTAGTATTCATCAAATAAATATTTTACCTTTTAAGTATTAGATTTGAGTAATAATCTGATTATCACTGCATCCGTAATATTTTATTAAATTCAAAAATTTTTACTAATTACTGTTTTTAAAAGAAATAATAAAGCTCAAATTTATGCCTTTCATTTTAGAGAGATAGATTCTCAATGAAGGTAGTTGGAAGTACCAATTTTGTTAGAGGATTATCCTACACATAAAAAATAGAGATAGAAAAGCCAGCAGATTGTCTTTCTTTAGAACCATATACAGAAGATTAAAATATTAAATTTAATCCAAGCATTCTTAAATTTGAAAATTATTAACAAACAACATTATCATTTGAAGTAAATTTGAATATTTTAGAAATTTAATTCAAAATTAAGAATTTTATTATTAATAGATTCTAGTAAAATATGGAGCTTAGTTAGGAGAGCATTACATTAGATTTAAAAAACAAGAGTATACAAGAATTAGTGAATCCTAAATATCTTTAAAGACTGAAGATATTTATTCCTCTCCTCCTTCAATTTCTGTCAAGATTCAGGAATTCGATGAAAAAAAATAAATGAGACCTTCAATTGTTGTAGAAGATTTTATGGATTACGGGGTTTATAATTCAACGTTTATAGCCTTATGCAGCATAACCAAGCAATCATCAGAGCCATTCAATTTCGAAATTACCTACAATAGAAATTTACAGGTTTTTATATTTTTAAATTATAATTAATTTTTCAAATTTTTTAATAAAATTAGAATATGATAAGTATAAAGCCCGAAAGCATCTTGATCCTTCCATAAACTAAGAATTTCAACTTTACTATTAGATATTTGCAAAAATAAATTATAGATCCAATTTAATTATTTTTCAAATTATATTCGCTTAACTCTTCTTAGCTAATACATCAAGTATAGCCTTCTAGTAAATGGTTAGTTTTCGTGCTTAGTTAAATTCACTATCCATCCCATATTTTAAAAGTTATATTCTAAGATAGTCATCCCTCTTCAAATCTTTATAAGTTATATTTAGGAAAATAAATTATAAGTTAAGATACGATAAATGATACAAAGATAAATAATTTAGAAACAGTAAGCGTACCTTAAATATTATAATGCTCTAAATTAAAAATAACAGAATATAGTGCTTAAATAAGAGTGTTAGCAAGCTTTTCTTCAACAATCTATTATATTTTAACAATGCAAAACTCATTCACTGCAATTCCTGTAGAAATAAGAGATGGAATATACTAAAAAGGGAAACAGTTAATTCATTCATTTATCGATACAAATAGAAGTGCAAATAAAAATATAGATTATTATGCTGATATAGATCTATTAAATTTAAAACCCGATATTGATTACAGTTTATATTTGGTTTGCTAAAATTCCCTGGGATTATCTAAGAATGTATTTGCATATAATTTTAGTACTAGCAAAGTCTCGTAAGGTGTTATTTTCTCTTTCTCATTAAAATAACCTGTAATATTAAGCACATTATTAAAGTCAATAAGCATGGTACTTCGTATTCCCTAAGATAAGATAACATTATACTCATCAGAAGATTTAATAAACAATTAAATTTAGAGAAAAAATGAAAATATTAAATATGAAATAATAATTTCTCCAATAAGGGTTGAGAATGTAAGGGTTTTAGATTACATAAAGGATTATATTACTGATAAAGAATTATTTAATTTAATGGCAATCAAATTTATACCTGAATTTATTATTTCTGAAGATGGTTTAGTAAATATCTATCTGTATTCAAAATCTCCTCCTAAATTTTAAGTCGAACCAATTTTAACTAGTATAGAATATTATGATGCTTCTATTTAAGTATAAATGTGGGATTTATCTAAGGTATATGTTTAAGTAGTTGAAAAACAATAGAGCCTCTTTAACACAGGTTTGCACACTAATTCTTCTTATCAAGAACTAAGTATCAATTCGTTAAAAGATTATGTTTTCGAATAACTCTTATCATAATAAATTATATTGGGAATTGATCAAAGGAATGAAGAAATAAATCCAAATTGGGTAATATCAGCCTTAACTGATCCAAATACTTTCTAGGCAATAATTAAATTAGATGATTTAAAGGATGGAACTAACTATGATGTTTATATTTCAGCCACAAATATTATGCCATACAGTGATTTTTCCCTATATTCGAAACTGCCTAACGAATAAGTTAAAAAGATTTCATTCAGAACATCATTCAATTATAGTAAATTTATATTTTTGAAAATAATTATTTTATTTCTAACTACATTTTTACATTTTTAAATAGATATTGATGAATGCTAAATGCTAAGGGATTTATATTCTTTTAATTAAGACCTAGCTAAAGCTGTTTAGAGAAGAATAGTTAAGAACCCAGCTAATTAGATGATGTGTATCACTATTTTATAACATTGATCTGAGCATAAATTAATATATTTATTACTCACATCTAAAATTCTAAAATTCTCTTACAAAATTTATATTATAGCCATTTGCATAAAAAACTGAGTAATAGAAATATCAACAAATAAATTAATATTAAGTATTTTTTATTTAATATTTTATAATTTTATTTTAAACAAGAGAATTTAAATTATTTATATTTTTAAATGAATTTTTTTTAATGAATAATAAATAATGCATGTTTAACAAAAAATGAGAAATGATTAAAAATTGATTGCATAAATTTAAATTTTGATTATATTAATAAAATACCTTAATCACTCTACTTTATGGGGGACAACAAAAATTATTTTTCTGGATAAGCTATTTTATTATTATTATTTTACTCTATTCCTGCATAACACTTATTTTCTTATTTAAGTATATACTTACATTAAATAATTTGCTTCTTATTATCCTTTTATTATAAAAATTTACTATTTTTTTTACTAAATTAATCTCAAAATTTTTTATTGTTTCTTGATTCTATTACTTGAGATGTGTTAGTGAGAATAAATTAAATATGAGATAGATTTGTAGTTCTACATTCCTTGAGTGGTTAGCTTCTTTCAAATTGTTTATTCTTGCATAGATTAAACTATTGGCTTCAACACTTTCATACTCTATCATAAATTTATTTCTTGTTTTTTCAAATATGCATCTTATTTTCACAGAATTTACATGTTGGATTAAAAATTAATTTCATTTCTACTAGGAATCAAATCACTAATGCTTCAATTTTTTTGCTATTAAGATTAAAATTCTCTATAGCTTAAAATTTTAGAAAATTTTCCTGAATTTGACTATTTTTAGAAGTTGGGTAATTCAATTTAGTGATTTTCTTCTTAGCATTTTTACATTCTTCCATTTTATAACTTTTAATAGTATTATCATGTCTCTCCTAAAAATCAATTTTTTTAAATGATTGTATTTCAGCTCCATCAAGCATCTCTTCCATTTTCCTATAAGTAATAAATTATCTTTTTTATTATTATAGTTATATATTATTATTTTTCTCTGATTCTCATATTTTACTCTTTTTATGTGAAAACTATTATTTAAGAATGTCATCTTATTTATTTTTTTCATAATCTGTAACCTAATATTATTTAGATTGACTAGCCTTTGGGGTTCGTTTTATTTTAAACAAATGCAAAAAAAATTTATTTATTTATTTAGATAGAGCACATAGTTATAAAAGAGAAAGAATTAACATTAATGAGTAGAAATTGAAACAGATATAAATTTATTATTTAAATTTAATTTAATTTACCTTGATTTATTTTTTAAATAATGAGAGTTAATTTGTCTTTAATGTTTATTTAAAACTTTTAGAATGGAATTTTAAAATCAATAATTTTGGTATTTATGACTATCAAGGGTATTTTAGTTATTTTAATCCAATTATGTTATTTTAGGAAAGTTGACTTAAATTTAGTACATAAACATCTTTAAATATTTTTAATCTTTACTTTAAAGAAATAAATCTACTTTACTATTTTATAGTTATCATGTTCCAATCACTAATGAATATACTGTGTGGTTTATATAAGAATTAATCTTTTTATTCAAATTAATAAAAAAATTATATTAGATAGATAAATTTATTAGTATTATACTTTAGCAGTATTATTGTTAAGGGATATTAGAATATTTTCATAGATAATTATTAAGAAAAATATTAAAGGAATTTAATTAGTAGAAGAAAAAGATAGAAGCAAATATAAAAATGAATAGTGAATAGTAAGAAATTACTGAAAAACTTATAGGGCATCTTGAAAGAAGATAAGCAAACAAAACTTTTATTTAGAGCAAAGGAATTTAAATCCTCAATAAAGACTTCATTATGAGTAATAAACAATTATTTTCTTAGAAAGGCCCAAAATTTACAATGAGGATTAACATCTTTCATTAGTAAAGTACCAAAATTCAAAAAGAGATTAATATGATTTCTTATCAATTAAAGAAACTAATTTAAAATAAGTATCCAAAATATGTTATATAGTAATATCTTTAAAATATAATTTTTAAAGAGAATAAACTGTAATTTACTGGATAGTACTTTAAAAAGAATAATATTCTTTTTTATCTCTATTTAGAAATAAATCATAAATATCTTCCACTTTATGAGGCTTAAAATTATACAATCACTCTCAATTAGTATTTGAAAATCTTCATTTAAGAAACTATTTTAATTTAAATAAAATCCCTCTAAAATTCTTAATGATTTTTCTTAAATATAAATTTATTTTATCTATTACTTCATTAGATAAATAAAAATATCTATATTTATCATTTAATTACAATATATTTATAAAGTGAGTTAAATTGGAGAGGGAGATACTTCAGATTCAGATATCTCTGATATTTACAATTTAATGAAGAATGAATTATATACATTTGGATATTCAGAATTTAGATTTTTAGGCACTGGAGCATAAGGAACAGTAATACTAGCAAAGAATAACTAAAATGTAAGATATGCTATCAAAGGAGTTAAAGTGAGAGACTAATAAGGAAAAATCTCTGAAAAGAAAAAGAAGGAATGTGATAATGAAATAATAATGCTTTAAAATTGTAGTGGATCACCTCATACTTTGAATCTCATCTAAGTTATTGAAGGAAAGCAAATGTGTTTTTTAGTTCTCAATGAATGCAAAGGTTTATAAATTATATTTTGGTAATAATAACATATGATTATTACTAAATATAGGCACTCTAGAAGATCTTGTAATTCAAGTAGGGGGAAGATTAAATGAATTTTCTGCAATTAAGTATTCTAAAGATATTGCTGAAGGCCTTAGCCATATCCATTAAAAAGGGTTCCTAGTTTAAGATGTTAAGTTAGATAACATATTAATTGATTACAACAATAACGCTGTTGTTGGTAAAAATTAATAACTTTATGTTGAGATATCTCTAATCTTACTTATAATATTAAAGCTGATTTAGGCCTAGGCAATAAGATTTAAAGCAATGCCTCATACTCTTATGGAGTAGAAAACTTTGTATTTTATTATAATTATTAAATAAATTTGAGTAAAGTTAAATCTATGGCTAAAACAGATGGGAAATTAGCTTTATTGTGCTCCAGAAGTTTAGGATTATTACCAAGAGAAATATTTAGGCCTTGGAATAGAAGTATCTCAAAAACCAAGAAAAAAAGTAATTAAATCTATATATATTAAAAATCTTAGGATAATTTTAACAAAGATAATTTAACTTATTCAAAAAAAAGAAATGGAATTAATTAATATTATTTATTATAAAAAAGAGCAATGCCTTTTCTTTAGGTATATTTTCTAAATAAAGAAGAAGACTATAAAAACTCATGTCAAATAATAGGCTATATCATCTATGGGCTACTTTTCAGCACAAAGGAAGTTGCGAAAAATCTTTCATCAAAAGATAAACCTCTTAAATTCTCAAACGAATTCAGCTAATTTGTTTACTAAAAAGGACTTAAAAAAATAATATTAGGATTAACAAAATTCAATCCAATAGAAAGAATAAGTGTTTACGATTCATTCTTGATGTTGAAAGGATTGACTTCCTTTGTATTTTAGTTTGAAGAAAGATTTAATGAGGTTTTAATTGGAAACCCATAGAGTTTAAAATAAATTTACAAGAATTAGATAGAAGTTATACAACAATCATAAAAAAGCTATTTACCAATAATGTATTTATTATGCTGATTAATCTAGCTATGATTCTAAATATATCCTATTTGATAAAAGGGCTAATGAGAAGTTGTTTTTATTAAATGTTAAATAGAATCAAATTGATTAATCTTCAATGATCTAAATTGAACAATTAAAAAAATAACTTACCTTAGTATAGCAAGAAAACTAAGCTCTAAAAAGGAAAGAAATCCCTTAATTACAAAACTAATTGAAAGATTTTTAAAATATTATTGAAAATTAGAAATAATAGCTTTAATAATAACAATAGCAAGCATTATAAAAATAAAATTAGGTTTCTTTAGCTTAAAATCAAAAACAGAATATTCCATTATAAAATGGATATGAAGGAAAAGTAAAATTTTTATTTATTTAATTTAAAATACTGATTATCGTAATTCTTCACATTTATTCATTTTAAAATATTATAAATATTCAAAAATAATTGAATGATAAAAATTATATTAAATATTTAAGAATTCATTTTATTTATTATTGAAATAAATAGGGCTTCTGGTATTGCGTAACTTGAATTAATAGATTAAATCATATTTTGATTTATGATAATAATAAAAATAATAATAATAATAATAAATATTTTCAATAGGTCGTAATCAATAATTAACATATCAATTAAGATTAATGAATTTTAAAAAAATATTAGACAGTAAAGCTTCTTTTAATAAGAATAATAAACTAATTATTAATAATTACTTTGGTAATAAATAAATCTAGTGCGTAATAATTAAATTGACTAATTATCTTAGCTAGTTATATGATTTAAAATAAAATATTAAATTAATTATTAAAATTAAATAATAAATAATAACTATTTCTCTGATCATTTACTAATTCTTATTTATTTATAAATTAGAATACTGTAAATATAAATTATTCTAATAGTCAACCTTTAAATATTAAAATAATGAATTAATAAAATATATAGAAGGTAATCAAAAAATTAGAATTTAAAATCTATTAGGTCAACTATTTGATATTGCTTAAAAAAATACAAAATAAACCAAAGAGAATTTTAAAAATTAATTGTTTATCAAATAAAATGATTTTTTGTTTAATTAATGTAGAATACAGTTAAAATTATATCGAATAAATAAAACGAAATTATAATAACTAAATTTACAAATTAATTACCAAATCATTAAATAAAACTCACTTTTATAATCATTTCGATAAACAAATATGAAAATATTATCAATATAAACTATCTACCAAGCCAACTTAGTTTTTGATAATATCTAATCTATTATTCTTTATTAAAACAGCAAGTAATAAAATCGCATATTAATAGCAGAACAAATTATGAAATAAACTATGAATATAAATTAATGATTACACGAATAAATTTGTTTGCAAAATTTTAATAATTCCTTCTACGAAAATATTAAAAATTAATAATAAAATAATCATATGAATTATAGTTACTAAGGATAATTTAAACCTGATATTATGTTTAATTATTAATGATACCTTTATAATAACCATTCTAAATAATAAAAGGTAAGAAAAGCATTAGCAATATGATAATATGATGATAAAATTTAATTAAATTCATATATCTACCAAATAATTGAAATAAAAAATACTAATATAAACATTGGAAATAGAATAAATATATCATATTTAAAAATGATTTAACTTAAATACACATTAATAATGAAATTAATAAATAATTTTTATGATGATATAAAAAATTAATAGTGGAGAGTAAAAACATAATGAAATAAAAATAATCATAAAATACAAATAATAATACTACTGTTTCTCGATAAGTCGCAAAAATGATAAGTAGTAAAAAATTTACTAGTGAGAAAATTTTTTTCATTTTTTTTTGTTGTTGCAAATTATCGAGAAATGTTAGTATTTTAATCATATTGATTCATTATTATACCTGAAAGTTATAAAAATTAACAATAAAATCAATTCATTATGCTAATAATATGATAGAAATAACAATTAAAATTGAATAAATAAATCCCTATTTTTATAATTTAATTTTTCATAAAATAGGAAGTAATCATAAAATCAATAAAAAATATCAATATGAAAAGATAAAGATAGTTCAAACAACAATGATATTATCTAAAATCATAATAATAAACTTAATTAAGATTTAATTATAATTTTATAAATATTTTTGAATAAAAAAGTAAGTAATAACCATAATAATCCTATTATAAAAATAAAAAAAATATTCTAGAATAAATTAAAAAATAAAAAAATTAAAATACATGGAGTGACAATATAAAATGAGTTAAATTAACTATGATATTTTTAAACTCTTTTATTATAATCCTTCTATTATACGCTAATTACCTCTAATTTGTGAATAAAAAAGACTGTAAGAATGATTGATCTTTTATCATAGAATACTTGAAAAAAAATATTAGTATCTGTCTGCTCTTCCTAAAAGGAACTCTCAAATCTAATAAATTATTCTTCTCAATACTTTTCTTATTTATATTCAAATATAAGTAGGATGTAATTAAATCAAAATATAATATGATATATTGATAAATAATATATTAATTTTGTTGTTTTATTCTTAAATATCAAAACTGGATTATCATAAGTCTGGCAATTCTAGATTGAAAAGAAATGAAAATAGAGTTTATTTCCTATATTCTTTTTAATACCATAATACTCTTTTTAAAATTAATAGACAGTAATAATTAAAATGATTAGTTATTAATTATGATTCTAGAGAATACATTAAAGAAAATACTAATTATCAAATTGATAACCTAATCCTTTATGAAGATCTTTTCATTTAATAAAATCGTTTTGATCTAAAGCTTAATTTATTTATTTAAATTAAATAGTATGTAAGGATATTATAAAACAGAAAGTTACACTAATATTAAATTTAGATTAATTGATTCTAATTTATCCTAAAAATAATTGATAAACTATTCTAAATTCTAAATAACTTGATTCAATTTTCTACCAAAAAGGGAGTAATAAAATAGAAAAAAATAAATATGTTAATTTACTAATAAACATAGATTTATTAAATAATAATAAAACCAAAACTATACAATTTAATAAATTGTTAGATTATTAACCACTTTTGACTACTCCCTATTCCATCTAAAGAAAAAATTAGACTAAGTTATTTTTTACTTTTAATAAAAAAGAGAGTAATTAATAAAAGAAACATTAATAAAAGATGCATAGCATCTCTATTTTAATAAGATAATAAAACTAGTAATTGTAGAGTTATTTAATAATATTAAATAACTTATAACTCAACTCATTTTTTAATAACATAACTCATAATATTCTTTACTACCATTTTAATTCATTTTAAATTAAAATAGACTGTAATAATATCAAATCACAAAATAACATATCCACTTAATTACAAAATTGCTTATTCAAACTATGACATTTAATTTAAAATCATCACACTCAAATAAATAATCGAATAAGCTGTAAAAATGAAAAATCTAAATGTTTATATAATAATATAAATTAACTGATAACTCAACTCATTTTTATTATAACATAACTCATCGTGTTCTTAACTAACATTTTAATTCATTAAATTAAAATAGCTAGTAATAATATCAAAACACAAAATCACATCTCCATTTAATTACAAAAATTGCTTATTCTCACCATGGCATTTAATTTTAAATCATCACACTCTAATAAATAATTGAAAAAACTGCAAAAATTCAAAATCTTAATGTTGAAGTGTTATTTAATAAAACTAATTAACTGATTAATTACTATAACATGACTCATCTTGTTCTTAAATACTATTTTAATTCATTTTAAATTAAAATAGCAAGTAATAACATCAAACACAAAATTACAATTCCATTTAATTATAAAATAATTCAAACCATGAAATTTTATTTGAAACCATCATACTCAAATAAATAATTGAATCAACTGCAAAAATTAAAAATCTAAATGTTGAAGTGTTATTTAATAAAACTAATTAACTGATTAATCACTAATATCTTATAACATAACTCATCATATTCCCAACTACCATTTTAATTTGTTTTAATTATAGTTCGTAATAATATAACATCAAAACACAAAATTTCATCTCCATTTAATTACAAAAATTGCTTATTCAATCCATGACATTTAATTTGAAATCATTACACTTAAATAAATAACTACAAAAATTCAAAATCTTAATGTTGAAGTGTAATTTAATAAAACTAATTAACTGATTAATCCCTCACTTTTTAATAACATAACTCATCATGCTGTTAAATACCATTTTAATTCTTATTAAATTAAAATAGCTAGTAATAACATCAAAACATAAAATTAGAATTCCATTTAATTATAAAATAATTAAAACTATGAAATTTTATTTGAAACCATCTTACTCAAATAAATAACTGAATAAAATGCAAAAAAAAAATCTAAATGTTTAGGTGTTTTTAAATAAAACTAATTAACTTATAAACATATTCTTAACTACCATTATAATTCATTTTAAATCGAAATAGGAAGTAATAACATCAAAACATAAAACTACATCTACATTTAATTAACTAAATTGCTTATTCATACCAAGATATTTAATTCAAAATCACCACATTCAAATAAATAATTACATCAACTGCAAAAATGAAAAATCTAAATGTTGAATTGTCATTTAATAAAACTAATTAACTGATTAATCACTCATATCTTATAACATAACTCATCATATTCCCATTTTAATTTGTTTTAAATTATAGTATGTAATAACATCAAAACACAAAATTACATCTCCATTTAATTACAAAAATTGCTTATTCAATCTATGACATTTAATTTGAAATCATCATACTCAAATAAATAATTGAATAAACTGCAAAAATGAAAATCTTAATGTTGAAGCGTTGTTTTTAATAAAACTTATTAATTTATTATCACACATATTTTAATAACATAAATCATTATGTTCTTCATTACCATTTTAATTTGTTTTAAATTATAGTGTGTAATAACATCAAAACACAACTCCTTTAAACTCAAATGAATAATCAAATAAACTGCAAAAATTAAGAATCTAAATGTTTAAATTATATTTTATAATATTAAAAAACTGATTACTCAATTCATTTTATAATAACATAACTGACCTTATTGTTAACAACCATTTTAATTCGTTTTAAATTGAAAAGGATGTAATAATATCAAAACACAAAATTACATCACCATTTAATTACAAAAATTCTTAATTCAAACCATGATATTTAATTTGAAATCATCAAACTCAAATAAATAATCGAATAAACTGCAAAAATGAAAAATCTAAATAATGAAGTGTTATTTAATAAAACTAATTAACCTATTAATCAACTCATTTTTTAATAACATAACTCATCATATTCATAACTATCATTTTAATTCGTTTTAAATTGAAATAGGATGTAATATCATCAAAACACAAAATTTCATCTCCAAAATCATCACACTTGAATAAATAATCTTATAAACTGCAAAAATGAAAAATCTAAATGTTTAAATATTATTTGATAATATTAAATAGCTGATAACTCAACTCATTTTTAAAATAACATAACTAATGTTCTTAACTACCATTTTAATTCGTTTTAAATTTAAATAGGAAGTAATAATATCAAAACCCATAATTACATCTCCACCTAATTACAAAAATAGATTATTCAAACCATGATTTTATTTGAAATCTTCACATACAAATAAATAATCAAAAAAACAGTAAAAATGGAAAATCTAAATTTCAAAGTGTTATTTAATAAAATTAATTAAATGATTAATCAACTCACTTTTAAAATAACATAACTCATCATATTCATAACTACCATTTTAATTCATCTTAAATTGAAATAGGGAGTAATAATATCAAATCACAAAATTTCATTTATGTTTAATGATAAAAATGGTTTATTCAAACCATGACATTTAATTTGAAACCATCACACTCAAAGAAATAATCAAATAAACTGCAAAAATGAAAAATCTAAATGTCGAAGTGTTGTTATTTAATAAAATTTATTAACTGATTAACCACTCACTATTTAATAACACATAATATTCTTAACTACCACTTTAATTCATTTAAATTAAAATAGACTGTAATAATATCAAATCACAAAATTACATCTCTATTTAATTACAAAATTGTTTATTCAAACTATGAAATTTAATTTGAAATCATCACACTCAAATAAATATTCGAATAAACTTCAAAAATGAAAAATCTAAATGTTTTAATGCTATTTAGTAATAAATAACTGATAACTCAACTCATTTTTAAAATAACATAACTCATCCTATTCTTAACTATTATTTTAATACTTTTTAAATTAAAATAGCTAGTAATAATATCAAATCACAAAATTACATCTCTATTTAATTACAAAAATTGCTTATTCAAACCATGACATTTAATTAGAATTCACCAAATTCAAATAAATAACTGAATAAACTGCAAAAATAAAAAATCTAAATGATAAAACTAATTAACTTATTAATCAACTCATTTTTAATAACATAACTTATCATTAATTAAAATACCATTTTAATTCGCTTTAAATTTAAATAGGAAGTAATAATATCAAATCACAAAATTACATCTCAATTTAATTACAAAAATTGTTTATTCAAACCATGAAATTTAATTTGAAAACATCACGCTCAAATAAATAATTGAATAAACTTCAAAAATGAAAAATCTAAATCTTTAAATGCTATTTAATAAGATTAAATAACTGATAACTCAACTCATTTTTAATATAACATAACTCACCATATTCTTAACTCCCATTTTAATTCATTTTATATTAAAATAGCTAGTAATAACATCGAAATACAAAATTAAATCTCCATTTAATTACAAAATTGCTTATTCAAACCATAACATTTAATTAGAAATCATCACACTCAAATAAATAATCTAACAAACTGAAAAATGAAAATCTAAATGTTGAAGTGTTATTAAATAAAACTAATTAACTTATTAATTACTCATATTTTAATAATATAACTCATCATATTCCTAACTTCATTTTTAATTCATTTTAAATTGATATAGGGAGTATTAACATCAAAATACTAAATTACATCTCTATTCAATTACAAAAATTGCTTTTTCAAACCATGAAAATTAATTTGAAATCATAACACTTAAATAAATAATCGAATAAACTGCAAAAATGAAAAATCTAAATGTTATAAAACTAACTAACTTATTAAACACTCATATTTTAATAACATAACTCATTATATTCTAAACTACTATAGTTCGTAATAACATCAAAACACAAAATTTCATCTCCTTTTAATTACAAAAATTGCTTATTCAAACCAAGACATTTAATTTGAAATCAACTGATTAATCAACTTATTTTATAATAGCATAACTCATAATGTCCTTAATTAACATTTTAATTTGTTTTTAATTAAAATAGGAAGTAATAAATAACATCGAAACCCAAAATTCCATCTTGATTTAATTAAAAAAACTGCTTATTCAAATTAATATACTAATTAATAAAGTTTATTGAAGAGAAGAAATATTATTAATTATTTATCGTTCAAATTTTTAAAAAATTTTAAAACTATACATAAATTAATAGTGTGTAAAAGAACTTGAAACAATAGCAAACATTTTATAAAATTATATGAAAATATAATTGCTTAATGATTTGAGTGAAATTTAAAAGAAGAGAAAAAGCTTAAACCTCATATATTAATTCTTTTGAATGAAAAAAGATAAATAAAATATAAATTATGATAATATTATTTTTAATATTAATTATAGGAAGTAATTTAAAAATAAATTTATTTTTAATTAAAACATATATAAAATACTGATAATATTATTTTAATAAATAGAATGTAAATATCACTTTTTTAAATATAATAGAGTTCGTCAAACTTTAAAATATATATTAACTTATTTTATATCTATTAAATAGTGCGTAATTAATTGATAGAGTATCAATTAACAATAATAAAATTAATATAGAATTAATATTGATCAAAATATTACTTTATTAAAATACCTAATATTTTTACTAAAACAGAATGTAATAATATAGATAATATTAAGAATTAACATTTTAAAAAATTATTATAAATTAGAAAGTAAATTAGATGGATTTAAGAAATTTAGAGATTAAATAGAAAAATGAAAAAGGGTGAATTAGTAAGTTTTTATATAAAGAAGGTATATCATTAAATTTAAATGTTCCTAAAAATATAGATAGCAGATTAAATGTTTTTCATCTTTAGAAGATAACATAATATAGTTCATAAAAATATTATAATTATTTTGGTAAATAAAAAGCTCAGGAATGTAATTTTTAAATTAAAAATTAATCTAATTTTATTAATTTCTATTAAATAATAAAAGTGGACATTCAAGCCATGATGATTGATAGCTGCTAAAGGGAAGGGAGTAGTTTTATTAACTAAAGCGAACCTAATCCTTTCAATTTTATTTGATTAAACTAACGAAATAAATTTAAATGATACTTTGTATCTTTTATGTTTTTATATGATAGTAAGCTTCTATACAATATAAATTCTTTTTTTTAATCTTGTAAAATATTTTATATTATGTTTGAATCCTCTAAACCACTGACTTTGTGTAATCATGGATAAGAGTAACTTTTGTTGAAGGATAATTTTGATACAAGGATGAAAGATACTTCAATAATTATTTTACTAATACTCATAGAAATAATAAATTCTAAGTAACTTTGCTCATAAAAAGATTTTTTGATTCTCCAATAATTTGGAAAAATATATTTCCAGAAATTCTTTTTACATACAGTAGACTCTCTAATTAAGTAAGATGCAGACCCAGAATAATTATTTAGAAAATTTACACCAAAATAATTATTTTAAAAAATAAGCAGCTTACTTAGAAATTGAACCTTAATTAGAGAGTCTATGGTATTAGGATATAATTTCCAATTTTGATTAACCTAAAAAATATTCTCCTTTACTATTTTAAGTAGAGCATTCGATTATATCCATATTTAATGTACCTTCAATAGGCCTTTTGTGTATCCAATTTTCTTATATTTTAAATATTTAGAAAATATATCAATTTTTTATGTACTACTAAACTCTCTACTCAAGTAAAGTTTATCAGCTATTAGCCTAGTCTTTCTTTGCTTACTACCATCTATTTTATTGGAATTTTAGCTTACTTTTATTAAACTTTTAAAAAGCTCTTAAATTAATAACTAATAAAATTTGATATTAAAAGTAGTAAAGGAATTGAGGTGAGATACGCATGAGTTATGATAATATACACTTAAGTATGATTAATATTAATAAATGTTTTATCAGAAATATAATAGCTGATAATTTAAGAAAGAATCTAGTCAAGAAATGTTTACGATTAATGTAATTATTTACTAATTAGCTAGCTAGCTAGCTAACACACTAACTAACTAATTAACAATTAAGGATAGAAATTTATATATAAGACATTTTTTAGAATATAAATATTCTAATATAATTTGATTGATTATTATGACAAAAATAATATCTAACTAAATAAATGTAGAAGGATTTGATAACTTAATTAATCATCGAATACCTTGATTATATTACTTCAATTATTTTTTCTTTTTTATAATAGTTAAATAAGAGTTTGATTTTCTTCTTCAGATAAAGCTAATAAATATGTTTTCATGTTATCATCACTGTTTATATTGATGAAAGCACATTTTTAACCTAAATATAAGACATTTAATTGATTTAAATGTACTGTATACTCATTTGGGCCAAAAATAAGCATTCTTCTTTTTTAATTTAAGATCAATTGTTATTTTTATAAGTTGTATTTGATTTCATTTGCCATTAAACAGGATACAGTACTTACCTATTATATAAAATTAAGACTTTAATAACCTAAAACATAATAATTTTATTATTAAAGAATTACTGCGAATCCCATAGTCCCTAAGCATAAAGGGATTGCAAAGTTTTCAGTCAACAAAGTACTTAAAAATGAACCACCTATCAGTCCAAAAGCTCCTATATTATTTGAATCTTATTTATAAATTGTAGTAAACTCAGAAGCATTGTCGCTGCTAAAATTATTGAATATTTTCTAGAAAAGTTGAGGTTTAATAAGCCTACATCCTTTTTTAATATGTTTTAAATTCATTTATATCATTTAATTGTACTTTATGCTTGAAGTAATATAATATTAAAGCTTTGACTTATGTTTGATTTATTTGCAAATTATTCAATCTAAAAGATATTAGAAAACTAATGAAAATTCTATCTGAATAGATTGGTAGATATTATTAACGCAATTTTTGATTTGATAAAATTACATTAAAATGAATTCTATTTATTGAAGTAAATATTCACTTATAATTTCTTTATCCTATTAATTGAATTAGAACAGTATTTTTAATTTTAAATAAGAACTAGAAAAAGCTAGTTTTAATAATATTGAAAATCTTTTAATAAATCTAATATAAGAAATAAGTTAATAACTTCCAAAATATAATAATTAATTTTTAATCAGTCATTTACAATCAAATCAGATTTTTAGTTTTCAAAAATTTTAAAATTTAGAAAAAAGAAAGCATAATCTGCGAAATTAGATCAATAAATAACTTAAAAAGTTAAAAGCAAATTTAGTTTAAGAAATGAGTTACTAGCTATCAAAGGTCAGATCAGGTTAGTTAGTTAGTTTTATCTATTTGTTATCTCAATAGAGAAAATATAAATATCCTCAGTCAGGATTAAGCAAGTTAAAATATTTTTATATTTTAAATAGAGGGAGAATCTCGCATGAATGAAGAAAAGAAAATAGCAGACCGTAAAAGGAATTTAATAGTGCTAATATTAAGATATTTGACAAATATTGGGTATATAGAATCATGCACAAAGTTAGAGTCAGAATCTCATATAAGTCTAGACAGTTGGTAATAATCATGATGATTGTTGATATGTATTCAATTTATGAATTATTAAACCTTAGGAGAACTAATTATAATCTAAAGATTAAGCATAAATACATACTACTGCTGTTTTCATAATTTACTTAATATTTCTTCAAATATTATATAGGGATGCTGCTGATAACATAGATTTGTATTAGATAGTTATGGAATTCGAATAATATTATGATTTAAAATTTGGAAAGCTTCCAAAATTAGTAAGAAAAATTAATGATGATATGAAGAAAAAGATGCCATCTTTTCCGAAAATATCTACTCCAACTAAGGCTTCAAACACTCCTAGTAATTTGAAATAGGAATTATAAAATTAAAACAATTCAAGTATAAGCACTACGTTAAATACAACTGGTTCTTCTACTAGTAGAGTAGGAAACCAGCTTGGAGGATTACCTCCTAAAAATGCACCTTAAAGTGTTAATAAGAAAGTAAAATCATAGAATAGTAGTTTAGATGAAAAAGGAAGTGATTAAAATAATTTGAATATGGAAATATAAGGATAGGCTGCTTTAGTAATAATAAAATTTAAATAAGAAACCCAAAGAAAATTATTATTCAATTAAATATTTAGGGAAATAAAAAAAATGAGGAAGAACAAACAGAAAATAATTTCTTTGATGTTAGAGTATTAAAAGGAATGCCTGATTTTGGTGATGTTTAGGAGTTAAAAGAGCTTGCTGCATATTTATAAAGAGATATTTTAGTAGAGAATCCAAATGTTAAATTTAAAGACATTGTAGGTTTAGATGATGCAAAAAGATTATTAAAAGAAGCAGTTATGATACCTTTGAAGTATCCTCATTTTTTCACAGGTATTCTAGAGCCTTGGAGAGGAGTGCTTCTCTATGGACCACCTGGTACAGGTAAGGTAAGAAATTCTAACTACTAAGTATTTATCTATAATTCAATTTAAAATATTATAAAAAAGACTATGTTAGCTAAGGCCGTTGCAACAGAATGTGGAACAACTTTCTTTAATATTTCAGCCTCATCTGTTGTAAGTAAATGGAGAGGTGAATCAGAAAAATTGATTAGAGTATTATTTGAACTAGCAAGGCATTATCAACCATCTACAATTTTCTTGGATGAATTGGATTCGATTATGTCATAAAGAAAAGGAGGAGATAGTAAACCAAATTTATTTGTTTTTAAAAATATAAGAAAGCATTAAAATAGATAGAATTATTTTAGGTTTTAGGGTAATATGGAAAGTTATATCTATTTATTAATTAATAAAATATAGATGAGCATGAAGGTAGTAGAAGAATGAAAACAGAAATATTAATATAGTTAGATGGTCTTATGAAAAACAAAGAAAGAGTATTTTTATTAGCAGCTAGTAATTTACCATGGGATTTAGATGTTGCTATGCTAAGAAGATTAGAAAAGAGAGTAAACTTTTATTGAAAACAAATTGTTTATAAGCCATTAATTATTACATGCTTTCTTGACTTCTTTATTTAATTTACTTGCTTATTTAAAATAGATTTTAGTTCCTCTTCCAAGTAAAGAGGCTAGATAAAATATGATTGAGTAATTTTTGCCAGATGGAATGGCTAAAGATTTAAATTATGCTGAAATTAGCGAGGCTTTGGAGGTATAATTATTCTTGCTTGATTTTCATTAATTACAATATATTACTTATAATAATAGAATTACTCAGGTTCTGATATTAAGCTGTTATGTAAAGAAGCAGCAATGAAGCCATTAAGAAAATTAATTAATTTGATAGAAAAGACTAATGTAGATTAAGAAGAAGTATAAAAAAATAGAAAGCATAAATTTTCTTAAATGTAATAAATAAATCCACAAGAAGGTAAATTGACTGATTAAGCATAAATTCTGTTTAAATTAATATTTATTTATAATTTAATAGTAAAACCTGATCCGGTTACTAATGAAGACATAGTAGAAGCTCTTTAGACAACTAAACCTTCTTCATTTATAAAAACTTAAGCATATGAAAAATGGGCAAAAGAGCATGGTTCAGTTTGAATTAGTATTATATACAAAATATATAAAAATAAATAAGATCTTTTAATTAGCATTATATACATATAAAATAAAATCTATTTCAATATTTATTTATAATGGAAATGTGCAGTATTAATCGATTTATTTCTTTCTTAAAATCAAAAGATTGAAATAAATTTCAAAAATACTAAAATATTACTTTGGAATTATATATTTATTTATTGTAAAATACCTATCATTAAACAATTTGCATAAATATTATTAACGTTAAATAGTTTTAATTATTTAGAATTGAATAGAATAAATGATTAGGATGAGATAGTAATTAATTAGTTAATTCTATGGAAATATATTTATGTAGAACAAACAATTGCTGCAGTATAAATTATATATTAGTAGACAGAAAGATAGAAAGATAGAAAAAAAGAAACTCACTCTCTCATTATTCCTGATATCTAATATTCAAACTCAAATTTGATTTATGATAAATTAAATAAGAAAAAACAAGCAATTGTTTTTTCATTCAGGCAAATACTTTTGTTTATTTAGTTTATTTAACTCTATATTAAAAAGAAATCAATTTTTAAATTTCATTTGTTTGGATTTACAAAATTTGTTGAATTTTGTGATGATTTATTATAAGAAAAACATAAAGGAATAAGATCAAGTAGAGTAGAACAAAGGAAGAAAATGCTATAAAATGTAAAACTAGCAATTAAAAGTTTAGATAAATCAATTGAAGGATATCTTTTAAAATATTAGGTTAACAATGGGTGTTAGGCATAAGGAATATTATTTTTATTAGCGCTGAATGTTTTGGTATCAATTGGAGCAGCAGTTTTATTCACATATATGAGCTATTATTCATGTTCGAGAGTATTTTAAGGAGCAGCAGGTGCTTCCTATACTTTCCTGATTGTCAATTTTGCTCTGATGTCAATTACAAAAGCATGGAAACAAATATGTATACAATTTATTTTCCTATTGCATCTATTTGTCTTTGTCACTATGGTTTGCACTTTAGCTTTTTCGGTTATCTAATCATATTGTGGGTATAATATTTGTGTAGCAGGATTAAATGAATTAGGTAAAAAAAGAGAGATTTTGATAAAATATTTTAAGATTACATTAATAAAATTTATTTTTCTTAAAATAATACAGAATACTATACATGGTTTAATACGTAGGGGATAAGAGAAAAAATTTAAGTGTCATGTTACGATGACATCAGTGTAATAGAATAGAAATTTTTAGAAATTGTTAAGATCTATTAAGATGATACTACTTTCTAATACGGGGATTAGTTTAGCATTCTTTATGGATGGCCTATTTCATTTTCTGTTTTTATGCTAGTACTTTCAGTTATTGCTCTTATTGTAACATATAGAGCTATATTTAGTTGTAACGGATGCAATGTTTCCAAATCTGATTTTACTAAAAACTATTTTTCTTTCTCAGATGATGAGGATGATGAAGATTATGAAGATAACTGATTATTAAAATATAAAAAACTTAGATGATAAATTATTTGATTTAAGAAAAATTATGATTTTTCAATAGTTTCGCGAAATAAATTATTGATGGAAGGAGAGGAAGATTAAGGAGAAATGTGAAATATTATGAATAATAGTTACTTATGAATTATAATATGCTTATAATATAATGAATTTTAATAATAAATATATACTAATAACAACAACTACAATTAACTTATTATATTTAATGACTGTGTGATATGTAATTATAAAATTTCTAATAGAATTTTATTCTTTAACTAGTTGATTCTTTGGAGGCTTATTCCATGCAAATCACATAACTTCAGCTTATTAATATATATTATACATTCTTACAATCTTATACATAATTCAATAATGTTAACTATTTTAAAAAAGAATCTATCTTTTTAAAATAATTTATAGCTTTCATTAAGAAGTCATGTTTATCTTTGTATTTTTAGAGTAATTAAAAATTTATTACTTTTCTGAAATTGGAAATAAGAAGAATAATGAAATCTAAAAATGTTTCTCTTATTTAATAACAAAAGCTATCCTATCTGAATGTGATTTAAATTATGTGAATAGTAAGAATAGTAAGAGTGATCAAATAGGAGATTCATGCCTGTAAAAATGAATAAGTAAGACCTATGATTTTTATAATAGATTGTTTTATTTTCATTATTTTCTAACATAAGTTAGCAAGTCAGCTAGTTCTATTTTGAAAGTATATAGATTTTTTATAATATTCCTAATTACTTCATTCAATATAATTCTAGCTATAAACTCTTATTAAATAAGTTTACAGAAGACTTTTTTTATTCCATTAAACTTGAATTCAACATTTTTTATTATCTTAAAGGAATACCAATTTATTAGTAATTTTTTAGAATATTATCAAACTGATTGTTGAAAGAAGTATAAAATTTTATATTTTCAATCTTACTATCAAAGAGATAAATGCAGTTTACTGGGCATTCAACAAAAAAGAGTATTTTCCCTATTTATTTACTTCCTTTAATAAAAGTATTAAAAGTAAAAATCGATAATTTTTTTCTATTGAATTATAATAATGTTGATTATATACTAGCAATTTTTAGGCATTATTAAATACTTAATAGATCCTGCTTAAATTTATAATTGGAGTAGATCAATTTAATTACATATAAGATAATCAAAGAAAAAAACAAACAAACGAACAAAAATATTCACGAAATGGTAAATAGTCAACATTCTCCCATTATTCTATCAATTTTAAGAGCTTTTATTTTATAAATTATAGATAGTATAAGAAAAGAAATCTCATTTAACATCCGGATTTTTGGCATTTGCTGCATTAGAAGCTCTAGGAACTGGTATTATTACTGCTTATATGTCAAGTCATGGTTGCTCTACAGCCTTCATAGCAGTTGCAATCTTCAGTTTCCTTTATTTTACCATGAATTTCTTACTTTTGTGCACTTATAGAGCTTGGAGAAGAGGTCCTACTTGGCTCATCTTACTTTTAGTTATTGGTGTTCTTATTGTTTCTCTTATCGGCTTGGCTTATTCTATTATGTAATCAGTCTGTGAACTTAACGTTTGTGGTGAAACATATGCTTATCATGCTGATGACTTCTGGTCCTGGTTCAATAGTTAAGACAGAAAGAGTAATTATGAAGATAAAACTTGTGACAGTAGTGATAGTACGATCTCTTAAGGTGTTCTTAGTTTGATGGGAACATATTCAGGTACTAGCACTGGTAATTATTTCCACTTCATTAGGGCTATATCCATTTCTTTTACTGCTGTTTAGTCTTTTATGAGTCTCATCTAAGCAATTCTTACCATGTAAAACTTATACTATACTAGAACATGGAGGGGACACAAGCCTAAACATGCATACATTGTAACTTATTGAGAATCTTATTATTTAAGTTTTAATAAACCACTTACATTAATTAAGTTATAATTACTATTAAATCTATCTACTAAGTATATATTTGTATATTTCCCATATTTTCTAATTCAATTATCATTTTTTTATTTTTTCATTACCTAATTACTTTATTAATTTATTCTTTAAACTCTTTTATTTTAAATTTTATAATTTACTCAATTTATTAAAAAGTAAGAAAGTTAAATATTTATTCTTAATTTTAATTATAATTATCATTAAAATAAATATACAATTTAATTAATAATAAATAATTGATTTACAACTTGATTGTTTGAAATAATTGTAGCTCATACAATTTAATAGGTAGAGATAGAAATAAGGTTGTAACAATTATTCTATAAATTATCATAGATTTTACTAAATGTCTCTCCTATAAAAACAATTAATCCTCAATAAAATAACTTTATTTCTTTTAAATTTATTAATTTAATATGTAAATTCTTTCTCTACCTTGTGAATAATATGTTATCAAATATAATAAAATTCCTTTTGATGAAATGAAAAATTAATAAATTACTGTAAAATATAGAAGAGTTAATCTTCAATTAATCATATTTATTTCATAAAAACTTCATAATTGTAAATTTAATTCAATAGAAAATTAATTTTGACACCTAAATAATTATTTGGAGTCTAGATAAATATAAAACCAATTTATCCAGAGCAATAAATACTATAATTTAGTGGAGGGGAGGGTAGTTTAAGGGTATTAATTGAGCAAAATACCTTATTAATACCTACTATAATAATAATCAATATTTTTAAGGTATTTTTCTAAACTTTATAATTACGAAAGTTGATTAATTAGAGTAAATCATTAAAAAATTATTTTCATTTTTTAAGTAGTAGTTTTAAACTCTAAATTTCCAAATATGGAATTTAAAAAAATTTTGTTTGACTGAAACAATTCCCTCCAGTCTTTTAAATTAATATTTAATGATGAATATTTTGTCTAAAAGATTTAGAAAATAAGATTTTACAAAGATAATTTTTGCTACTATAAGGATAGAATAGAATTTATGAATTGATTGATTGATTGACCGAATAAAGGATAATGATTTTTAAAGATTAAAACAAAATTTATAGAAATAAATATGTAAATTACTTAATATATAACTTTTTTATAAATATTTTGTTTGTTTGTTCAGTTAGTATTTTTATATAAACCTATTAAGTAATCATTATGTGGATTTTTTAATATTTATTGAAATTCATTCCTAATTTACTTTAATTTAAAGTGATGTCTCATACAGACATCGCAATTTTTATACAAATTATATCCATTATCTTCATCATCCACATCAAAATATTCAAATATATTTCGATTTTCAAAATTATGAATATATGAATCCAAATAATCTTCATCTTAGCAATTCTCTTTACACTATATTATTACATTTTTATTAAAATTTCTATTAGGATTGATTAATATGTAATTTTACCTCCTCTACCTCAGAAGAATCATAATTATCTTCATCTCCAAAATACATTTAATTCTTGACTAATGTATTCATCTTTTTTATAACAATAAAGATAATTAATTGAATTCTATTTTTTAAAATAATTACTATTTTCTTTATCACTTATAGCGATTAATCATGATTCTCTTCATCCTTTAGAGCCATAGTTAATACATTAGCCCAAGATAGTGGTTATGAATAAGTAAAATTATTTTTATGAAAAATTGATAATATGAAATCGCCGTGATCTTGCATTAACTATTAAAATTCCTATTTTAAATAAAATAACAAATAAGATTAAATTTCTTTATAAAAGCTAACTTAATTACATTAACTGATTTATCCCCTTTCTTCGATTTTGCTACTCTTCTTTTTTGAAGTTCTTTTTCTTTCTAAAATTAGAATTAATGTTATATTTCAAAAGTGAATAAATATTAATTAGAAACAATTTAAATATACTTGCAAAGTATCGGTTGAGAGAGAAGGTCCACAGAAATATATGTCACTATCTTAAGTGCAAGAATAAGCAAATTCATATTTAGAAGACATAGATCTGGGTTATACTATATGGGCTATTTAATTACTTACATAGTACTAAGTTTCTATTTCTCCTGAAAACGTATTGTAAATAACTACCTAAATTTTAATAATGAAATATTTTAAATTTTAAGTTAAATAGATAAATAAATATCCTTCTAAAAATTAAAAAGTGAATTTTTTTTATAATATAGGTAATTTAAGAAAGGATTTATAAAAGATGAGTTACTCTATTGTCTTCAGATCCTGTAATAATACTATCTTCATTATTCATATATAGAGCTGGGATATTATATCCTTCGCAGCGATGCTTTGTATATTCTTGGACATATCCTTTAACTTCGCTTGTGTTATTTTCACTAAAATCGGGCTAGTTATGAAGGAATGAAAAATATCAATAATGTTTTTTATGAGTATTTTATAATGATTACCAAGTATCTAATATCCCATAATCTAATAGAACTATCTCTACCAGATGTTAGAATATTATATTAATTTTCACTATAACTTGCAGAGTTTAGCTTCTTAGTATGTGAATAGAACTATTTTATTTCAAAAATATTAAATATTAATAAAATATTTGATAGAATTAACTAAATATATACTTATAATTTTGGTGTATTGGTATCTCTTATGTCATATAATTTGACTATTGAATCTCTTGTTCCTACTAAAAATTCAGAAGAATTCTATTTAAAACCCAAGGCATTAATTGTGTTTATATTTTTAGAATCCTTATTGTGCTTTATCCTAAAAAGAACTTATCTTCTATCTAAATCCCAACCATATACATTAGAGCTCACACAACCTGAGAGCATTTTTGAGTTCTCTTTTGAAATAGATAGGCATCTTAGCCAATCTTAATGCTCTTCTAAGCTATAAAAAATATTTTATTAAAATAACATTTCTATTATTTTTCTTCTGAAATCTAAAAAAATCCAAACCTTTCTATACACTCTTCTCCTTTCCAAAGTTTGATAGTTTTATCTAGTGAACATGTTGCTAAAAATTCATTATCCTCTTATCCTCCAAACCATATCTTAGTAATAGAAAAAAAGATTGAATAAATGAAAAGGAAAGTAACTAAAAAATGTTAAATTTTTAGAAAACACACTTACTATACATGTTACTATCTCATTATGGCCAGTTAATATTGCATGTTATTTTTAATTTAGTACTCCCCAAACCTTTATTTAATGATCCTCTATTAATATTAAATTCATAAATATGAATGAATGAACTCTTTCAAAATAATGTGAAAATCATGAAATATTTTAGCTTTACATGTTGAAAACGCTAGTTTTTCACCTTACTGATCAAATTACATAGCATAAATACAATTTTGATTTTATATATTTTAATTTTCTTCTGGAATTCCCTTTTAAATATATTTTGTAGACCATAATTCGCAGATACTTTCTCTTAAAATTTCATTCGATTCCTATTAATGATCTGAAAAGCGGTTAGATTTCTTCATCTTTTTTGTTATTAAGGTGAATTAATAATGCATATGTAAATTATATGTAAAGGTATATCACTTTTCTGCTAAAGTTGTATGTATCCTTTTTTCTTTATAGAGTATATAAGCATTTATGATTCTTTATATTCTCTTCATATTTTTAATTCCTGCTATAAATTTAGAATTATTATGAAAATACCAAAATGTTAAATGAATATGATTGATTATTAGATCAATAGATTTTATACCTTGCTATTTATGTATTATATAATGTATCCATAGATCACCTTTATCTGAAATGTTATTATAATTTAAGCTAACTTTTAAATGAACTTAAAGCAAAATCTAAACTCCCTATTGATAGATTTCTTTATCCTATTATTACTGATAATTTCTATAAAAATATTAAATGTTTGCGAAAATAAATAATAATTCAAAATATTGCAATCAATTGCATATTAGGATTAAGAGGGTTTAATAAAAAATCAAATAAAAAGAATGGCTAGATAATGTATAATCAAGTAAAGATCCTAAAAAATAGCAGGAAGGAATCTAAATTGTAAAAAAATGAATTATAAATTACATTAAAATAATGGTTATTTTTCTTTTATTTTTTCATTTCCTATAATCTACATAATATAATTTGTAAAAATTGCTATTTTAATCAATTTATAATTATTTTTATAGTAATATAACTAGAAGGATAAGTGAAATAAAGAAAATTTAATAATTAAAAAAAATGATTCCTCCGAGGTTTGAACTCGGGACCTTCAGTGTGTTAGACTGACGTGATAACCACTACACTAAGGAATCGCTTCAATAGAAAAAGCATAATTTATTTATTAGATTTGTAAACAGTAAAGAATTTACTTGAATAAGTTTAATAAGGAAAAATAAGCTAGATTGACAAAGGCAGATTGGAATAAGAAATATTTCAAATAGATATATTTAATAATAATTATTAATATTCTAATCATAAATTATATAATACAAAATTGAAATAAATGATTATATTAATTGAAATGCATATTATTCATTCATATTAATTTTCATTTTTATTAGAATAGAGAACGTTCTTTACTAAATTTTATAGGGAACTCGCTTAATTCTATTTGTTTTTCATCGTTTATTTGATACAAACTACCAGAGTTAAAAAAATAATGGCTATCCTATTGTAATTCCATTTTCTACAGGATACTCATTTAGTTTAGTTTTTACACTTTTGATAAATCAAAATCAAATTTATCAATCCTTGATTTAATCTTATTTTCATCTACCTCAATATAATTTAGGTCACTAGAATCATCCTATTCGTTTTCACTTTATCTCTTTTAAGATATTGAGTGATTAGAGAGTAAATTTATTTTTGAGAATTAACTCTTTTTTAGAAAAGTTGAAGAGAAAAATTTTATTGGATCAATTTCTATTTATTTTATTAAATTTAATAAGTTCTACTTAAATATTTTAAAAAATAATATACCTATGCTATTTTTACTTCGTTAAGAGGTTTAAGTCTTTATCAATTTAAATGATTCATACTGGGGTTTTATTTTTCGATATTACTCAAATTTATTGAGATCAAGGGGATTAGAATAAGGTTAATAATATTTCATTACTTATCTCACTTTTTCCCAACCTCTATGGAAGAGGAAACAATTCTTTGGTTCTACAATAATCTTTCCAAAGATAGAAGGGAAGGCTTTCTTAAGGCATTAAGCATAAGAGTAAAAATGAGAAGTAGGCATAATTTAAATCTATTACTTGAGGATAAGCCTTATGAAATATACTAATACAAGTAGGTTAAAACACAACATTAGGGCTAATGATGCAATTTAAATATAAGGATCGTCTGTTGAAATATTGATAATACCAAGTTAAAAGCTAATCAATAGAATGAAAGTATTATAAAAATCTAATTCATTTAAAGTAATTTTTTTGTAGGGCTTAAAAGAGTAAGTTAGTCTCATATAGATAATCATAAAAAAGCTTAAAAGAGATCCCTTTAAAAGTTAATTGTCATTCAGTACACTACAAACTATATAAATGAGAGATTTTTTAATCATCTTTATTACCTCCCAATAATACCTATCATCTCTATACTCTAAAAAGAAGAATCCATATTTTATGAAAACGGAAGGTAAGCGTAGATTCCTTTATTTAGTATATAATTTGTATAATATGAGCATTGGTATCCCAAGGGCAAATAAAATTAAAAAGGGTAGGCATATTTTGTATCCTATTAGAATGTGATTCTATGATTTACAGTTAAATTAGTTATCTGCTAGTATATAGCTATTTGATCCTATTTTCTAGCATCCTATAATGTTAGCAAAAGATATTACAAAACTAGGAAATACTAAATAGTATAAGTAAAAGCAAGCAGATCTGAGGTAGCTATTCAAATATAAATAAAACAATTAATTATATATAAATCCTCGTTAATTTAATAACCCTCCCCCCCCTCTCCATATTTTTTGACTAGTTTATAATATTTTTTGAGATTAAAGGCAGGAAGGTAGGTTTAAAAAATAAGAAGCTACAATTTATGATAAAATATTTACTTTTTTAATGATGATAATACTACTTTTAACTTATATTTTCTATTCTCTATTATGGCATAAATAAGTAGAGTAATAGCAGTTATTAGGAAATAGGCTACTGTCATGAAAATACTCCAAATGAGGCGAAGATAAACAATTTCAATTTTTTTATGAGTTTATGTTTTTACAAGAAAGCAATCTAGAGAATATTAGCTAGAAGCTAAAGGATTTCCAAAAAACAATAAGGATTGATTAAGTAAATCAGGGAAATTAAATTTAAATTAGCTTAAAATCTAAAGTAGTTGAAGATAACTTATGAAGAATTTCATAAGAGTACTAAATCCATTTTTATTTAAAGTATTACTGAAATTCATAATCCCAAGTTTTTTTAAATAGATTCCTTTTATTACTCTAGATAGTGTATGGTTTAATTATAAAACTAAAATACCTTAGTATGCTCCAAATACTGCAATAAGTCCTATTAACATTATCAATTATTTTAATTTAAAGAAGCTTTAATCACATAACTAACAATCAAACTATCCGTTTTTTCCATAGACTCCTTCTTAATTTATGTTTGAATAATCACAGCTTTCGCATCTTGGACCTAAACTTCCTTTTATGCACATTTTTCCTCTTTATTTTAAAAAATGTTGAAAGATAAAGATAGAATTTTTAAAATATGAATAGTAATTACTTTTAAGAGCTAAATTTACATTTATCTAGCTAATTATAACACCTTTAAATAAAAGATGTACCTTCTTCTTTCCAGAATCCATCTTTTAAAAAGATAATGTTTCCTTCACATCCAAAGCTATCAGGGCAAGGTTAACATACATTTTTACTATCATATGAAGGTATTTCTAAAGAAAAAGTATTGTTAACACACTTTACACATTCTATGTAATTACTGATGCCTGGCTTCAATATTTCACCTTAAACGCAATTTCTAAATCCTACCTAAAGTTATTTTTTATACATTTCTAAATCTAATTTAATCTCAGATGATAAATGATTGTAGATGGGATATATTATTAATTCCGATTATTTTTTTGGGTGATAGAGTAAACTTAAATTTAAGATGATTGTTGTAAAATCGTCGTCAAGCACTCCCTCAAGAAGTAATTACTTTTATCCTCCATTAAATAAAATTTAATTTGAAATAATTTTAAATTTTCTATAATTCTCTATCTCACTTTCTATTTTGTTAAAATTCAAAAAGGAATATTCATCTTAATATTTCAAGTTTACTCTTTTCCCTTATTCGTCTACCCAATAAAGTTTAATCTATAATATTATTAAAAGAAATTAAATAAAAAACAAGATATACACTTTATCGTTTAATTTACTTATGATGAAGATTTAGTTTAGCTTGAAGTTACATTTAATAATCTATTATCACTAATTTCAGGAAATACTATGGTTTAAGGCATAAATGTGTAATCGTTACCAAAGTAATTAGCATAATTATGAATGAACTTGTGAGAATTATTTTTAATTGCAAGAGGTTTTATTACACTCATATATCTAATCCCCCCTCCTATTTTTGCAATATTATTGGTTACTAAGGTTAATTGATAATTTTAATCTTCTAAATCTAGAATAACAAATTCAGATTATTCTATATAAATTCCGCCACCAGAATTTTTAGCTTAGTTTCCAGAAATTACTGTATTTTAAAGGATAAGTTCAGTTGAAACTGCAAATATTCCTCCACCATTATCGAATGATAAATTGTCTTTTATAACACAAAGTTAAATATTTGCTTTTTTTGCATTGTTTATTTTAATTGCCCCACCTGTTGAAAGTGAGATAATATTCTATACAATAGTTTGATACATTAAGAAGTTACCTTATTGATTTTAATGGCTAAATGAAACATCAATTGCTGAACTTTAGAGTTTATAGATTTGGCTATTTAAATTATCTAATTATCTGTTTTATTTTTAGCTCACTTGGTATATCATTGAGTTCGATATGGAAGTATTAGCATTTGAAATTTTTATTATTGAATTGAGATCATAATTATTCTTAAAGTTAGTGAAGCTTATTAAAACATTTTCAGCCTAAGACACTTTCACTACAAATTGATTGCTATTAACATTAGTAATATCGACTTGGTATATGTTAATCAAATATCCATTCTAGATGTTTAAGCAAGAGTGAAAGTTAGAAATACTTTCTATGATAGAATTTGATAAAGTAAAATTCCCGCCATAAATATTTAAGAGATTCTAATTGTCAGGCACAGTGCTTATTTTAATATTAGATATATTCTTAAACGTAGCATGATCTATGGTAACTTAAAATTACTCATAAGAATCAATTAAAAATTTTATCTATTGCAAACTGTCTCTTTAGAATTTTAATGTTGGTTCAATGCTATTATCTTCAAGACTACCAATGTTATCAAATGGAGATGACACTACAAAGCTTTCTTATTTAATGTAATTCCTCAAATTGATGAATTAAGTAAACTAGGAATTACTAACGGTAATATTGAAAAGGTTTAGTTAATTTACAATAAATTAAATATCTATAAATGCTTAGGTATCCATCATTCTTAGGTTTTGATTGATCTTATTAGAATAACTTTCTTCAATCCTTCCAGATAAAGTAATGTTATTAAATGAGCTATCCTATATCGATAAATCTCTAACAAAACCTACTTTGATAATGTTTTTAGTATAATTTATACCTTCCATATTCAGTTAATTAATTAATGCTTTATTTATTTTATCTAAATAAATTAGTTGGAAAGTATCTGAAGAACTTGAAGGATTCATATTTTAATATGCGATAGTGATATTTTGAATCTAAACTATATCTAGAGATTCTAAATTTAAAAATGATTAATCAAATGATTAAGCTTAAACATACATATTTCTTACTTTAAATTGTCCTTATCCATCATAATCTTCATTACTATACTAAATTTAGAAGTAATTTCCTTCAGAAAAGGAGAGCTAATCTAATATTACACTTCCACATCTTTTAAAGTGTAATTCTTAAGATATCTCCACATTAGTAATTTGAATACTATCAAAATCTTAGAATTAAATAAAATCTAAATTCTGTATCTAAAAATTTGGAGGATAAGAAAATAGAAACCCATTTTTGAACTCAATAGAACTGATAATAGGGCTTTCTACTTTATAATTAGTGCTAACTTAAATAAAGGCAGTATAATTCTATAGATCATATATAATTTTAAGTTTGTTTTAGTTATTTAACAATTCTAAATTATGTAATATCCTTGGAAGACTTATTACAGTATTTTCTTTAACCAATCTAAATGTGAGTTCAGTTATTTATTGTCCCTTAACATTTTCCAGAATACTTTCTAGGTACATATTCTATATGTTAATATCATCTTAGAGCTGATATCTCCCTCTACATTGGTGGATTTATTTCTCAGAAAGTACATTTTGTAAGTGGAATTAAGTAGGTGGAATATAATCTAGTTTGAATCTGCTCGGAACATTTTATGAGGTATCAAACAATTCTTATTCTAAATAAAATACATTATTGCTTGAAACTCCTAGCAATTAAAGAACATATTTGTAGTTATTCATAAAAGTTTTCACTTAAAGTATTTTTAAAAAATCTGTTTGCTTTGTAAATATTAGTTTCAAATCTAATTCGATAGTCCTTTAATATAAGTAAACTCCAGATTAATCAGAAACAAGAAAGAATTAATCATCAATTTGATAAATATCTCTAACATTTTTGAAATCGGAGCTAACCACTCTATTTTAGAGTGCAATTCTACTATTTTCTACTTTATAAATGTAGCAGTTACTCTAAGCAACAATAGCAAAATATGACTTGCTAATTTTTTTCATGATGTAATTACCTCTAGTTTATAAAGGTACTTTATCTATGAAATAAGAAGAGGATGTGATAGTTTACTATTTGCCTTACTCGAATATCACTTAATCATACTTAAATGAATATATATAGTAATAGTCTGAAAAGTAAATCTGTTAAAAATCAGGATCAATGTAGGCATATCTAACTGCTCCAATAAACCCAGATATAGATGCAACTTCTTATAAAAAAGGATCATACATTCTTATACTATCTCCATAACTTATAAAAAGGATGAAGGTTTTGTAGTAATTCTTAAAATGAAATTCATTTACTTGATTAAAAGAAAAATCAAGAGTACTTTTAAAAGTAATTCCCTTCTAAATGTCATGAATAATTAAATGATTTTAAACATCCAAGACTGTTACGAATTAATTTTTCCCAAACAATCTGACATGCGATATTGTACTCATAGAATCAGAAATATTTTAAGGTAATAAGGGTTAAGACTCTAAATTAATTTGCTCTATAGATTTACTGGTTTAATTAAATTATTATGTAAAGTTGAGAAAGTAGAGTTTATTATTTTTTTCGGCAACAAATTAATTGAGATACAATTCATTGTACTCCGATAAAGAGAAAGTAGAGATTATTTTATAAATATTAAAGAAAATCATTCTGTCTAATATAATTCCTCTAAATATTAGGCGATCCAATTAAGAAGAATCTTCAAATAAATCTATATTCATGATGTATTTTTACAAATAAGGAGAATCTGGTATATCTACTTTCAGTTCTATCATCTTGTTATCTTTGTAATCATAGAAATAAATAGTTTTCTTATCATTTTAATAGTAAACTATAAAAGATCTCTTGCTGACGTCCCAATAACTATCATGTATAAATATGTAATTAGGAGTAATAACTCTATGAGAAGGGTTTCTAGCAACTTCCAGAGCAGGAATTACAAAACCAGATACTACTAAAGTAGAAGTAATTTCATAAAACTCAGACTTGAATGGGAAGATTGTAGAGAAATCCATAATCTAAAAATACTTTTTTCTTTAAGTGTCTGATAGAATTGCAAAATCAAAATATTTATCATATAATAATAAAGGTTCTGGTAAGACTTAGAAGAAATCAGATTGTAGCGAAATGAGCAGATTTGACAAAACAATGATAGCTTTTTCTTTAATAAAAATGGGATTTACATCTAGCTTATCATAATCGATCTTGTAATTTTACTTATACAACACTAGTTCTTTATACACTTTCTAATTTTAAACATCAATAAATTATAGGTATAGTACCTTCTCTCCTGGAGCATCAACAGAATTCTTATCATTAACAATTTGTATAATGAGGTATTTATCAGTACATGCACAAACAGTGTAATTGCTCACAAGGAATTGAAATTAAGGTAATTATTATCCAGGTTTAAATGGATAGTAATATCCTTCAATTCTTTAAGTGTATAATGTATAAAAAATAGATTATTCAGGGCAATCAAAATAGAAGTAATCTTTTGAGATGAATTAGACTGTGCTATCATTTTAAGCAAACTGTTGTAGAGAATTAAATTCATAGTCTTAGAGAATTATCATCAAGGATTGATTAAATGTTATCTTAAATAGAATAAAACTTTTTAGGAATTAAGGTCTTGAGGACTGTGTAGTTGATGGGTTTCTTTTTCTGATTACTTTGTAGCCCTAGTTCTTCTACACAACCATAATCTCTAAGTTATTACTAATATATAAGTAAGACTAATTCTCATAGAAATGCTTAGGCTTTTCACTTTTAATGTAATACTTGAAGGTAGAATTCCAGCTACTTAAAGCAAAATCTTATATCAAAATCTCTGGAATGTATGTAAATTAATTCAAGCTATAATCAAAGACTCCACACTAATTAAAATAAACTAAGGGGAATTTTTGAGAAAAAAAAACACTTTTTATTAATATTTTATCTTTATTATTTGTGTCATTTGAACAATTTTAGAAATGAGAAAAAGGATAAAGATCTATCCTTTCTTGTAGTGAGAATATATCTAGAATTTTAATTTGATCTTGGGAACAGGTAATGATAATACCTCTGTCTTTTATTATTTAGAATAAATTATATTCACAAGGCTTCGTAATTGTTACATTCTTATATTATTAAAATAATGGATAGCTTATTAATTCTATTATGATATCTTAATTTTGGGGAGCATTGATGTCCAAGAAATAATATATGTTTAATATCAGCTAGCGTTGATCGAGTAACATAATCTTTAAGAAAACTTTCTATTCGAAATAATCTGAGTGGTGCCAAAATTCTAGCTTCAACATATTAGCAATGTTTGGAAAGATGAGGGTTTAATAAATAGTATACTTAGATCTTACTTTTAACTAGTTTAAATTGCAATCCTTTTAGCAAAGCATATTAGCTTATTATTTACTATCTATTAAATTTATATAGGTAAATTAATTTAAACTAAAATCATTCTATATGTCATAAGAAGAGTATAAGAATCTAGAAAATTAATAAATTTCTTTCTTCAATAAGAGTGCAATTTAAGAAGAAATAGAAACTCCAAATGTAGCTACAAAATGAATCCTAGTGAGGTGAGAGCTATTTACAACCTAATCTTTAATTTCATTTAACAAAAAATTAATTAAAATCTATGAATGAATCTTATAATAATATTACCTTATAAATTTTTCCATGTTGTAACTCCTAAGAAAAGGAAATCATCATTTGAAACGAGTGGATCTATCCATATAAATTAAACATTGTTTCCTATATAAGTCTTCCATTCTCCATCTTCTGTGCTATCATCTTCTGAAGTGAGTGGCTTTAATGATGCAACAAGCTCAAAAGTATCAAGTTTTAAAATTTTTATTACTCTCTAGGTGATAAAACCAATACCAATAGATTGCATGTAATCGATAGCAATAACTCTATGGCTCATTTTAATAAAAGCCTTAACAGGTGTAAAGTTAAATTTATTACTAAATATTTTAGTAGATTTATTTAAAATGTTGATTTGGATTATGCTCAAAGGCTAGACAAGATATAACTATGTTTGAGAGAGAAATCCTACTATGTAAGTTTAATTGCTAATGTTTAGATTATAAACTAAAGTTAGATCAATTATCTATATTACCCAAATTACACTTTTCGTAGAAGATCTGTCATCTGAATATACTATGTATTTTTCATTTCTCAAAAGCTATTTAAAATTTGAGGTTAATAATTATGGGAAAGTATAGGTTAAGTAAGTTTAAGAAGGATTTCTAGTAATGACATTTTAAAATAGCTATTTATTTGGAGAATCAGTTTTTTAAGCAATAAATAATTCTTTTTCAACGTTTTCTATTGATTAATACTTTTCTATATTGATAACTTTGAAATCATTGTAAGAAAATGTTATTGCAAGTCTTTTCTTTATCCCATCTTCAATTTTAATAACTCCAATCACCTTTAAAAGCCTTTAGTTCTCATCTAAAAACGTATTAACGTTTGCTATGTTATCAATCTAAAGATTTTATAAATAAGGATCACTGATTTCAACAGAATATCTTGATATTCCTACTTTAACAATAATAAAAGTAAGTCTAGAATATAAGTTTAGAGATACTATAAATTCTTATCCTCTTATATTATCTTTAACATAATCAGCAACTTATTTGGAGTCTTCTTAAAGATAAGTATTGCTTACACTTAAGCAATTTGGAAAAGCGACACTTATTATTTTAGTATCTTCTATAAATATCATATTATTCTCAACAGATAAAACTAATCTTTATTTGTTAATTAAAGAGGGATCACATAAATTTGCATCTAATTGGTGACAATAGTCCAAACGAAAGAATGCAATAGGTCTACCATAAATATTAACTATTTTTTAATTGTTAATTAAATTGAGTTAAAAATCATAGAAATAGATTTCACTGTAGCTATTTTCAGTGCTTGTGATATAAATATAGTTTTCATTGTAAGATAAAATGACATTATTTCCAGTTATTGATTTTGAAGTTTTCTTCAAATTCTTGTCATAAATACTTTAAGTATCATAAATAGTTATAGTTGATGGGAAGAACAAGACAAGCATTTTCCTCTGCCTAATAAATTTAGAATCTAAGATTGGCGAGGATAATTGTAATGATTAATATAATTTTTAATCAACATTAATAACTAGTATTAAGTAGTTTGTTTCTATTATCAGCATTGCTTCATCATTATCATTATAATAACAATTAAGCTTAATCCTTTCTATTATATATGTCTCTTAGATTCGTTGTTCCCAATATATTTTAGATTCAAACTCAGTGTTATCCTTTAAAAATACTTAGTAAATAGTTAGCTTTAAGAAACTCATTATAACAATATGCTATTTATTAGGTAGGTAATAAATCTACTCTATCTTATTTCCTTAATGAAACTCAGCAAGTAATTGTCTTTGATCAACATCAAACATGTAAACTAAAGCATTAAAATTAAATATTAAATAATAAATATTTTTTAAAAATTTACCTGTATCATTCTTCTCATTAAGAGTAAGAAAGAAGGTTCTTTTATTAATTTTTATAAATTCAGAAAGTTTATTGTTTAGGATTGGAGGATTTAATCCAAAAGTCTGTGTGTTATGAAAATTAATTGTGTCATAAAAGTCTATAAAATGATCATAAACAGCTGCAATTAGTAGGTCTACCATAGTCAAAGATACAAGTTTACTGTTTTATCTAGCTAATATAAACTCGGCAACGTATTTAATTTTAGTATTATCGAATACCATAGCTTAGTTATTTTGATAAAAAATAATCCTATTGTAATTGATGAGAGTAGCATATAATCCTTCTTTTATTATAAAATTAGATGAAATTAAAATAGAAAATAGTTTAGTTAGTTAGTTAGGTATGTAGTTGGTAATAGATATATTTATTAATTATCTAAAATATTTCAGTTCAATTTGAATATTAAATAAAATATTACATTTCAAATACATATTAAAATCAAAAAACTCTTTTAATATGGTTGGTAAGATTTTCGATAGGAAAATCCTACTTTACTAATTTATTAAAAAAATAATAAATGTTATTTGTACTTACATGTCTTATTTTAAAAGCAATCTACTTGATAGTTAATGATTTCATTATGAACAGTGCATTAAGGTATTGATTCACAAATACTCAGCTAGTGATTAGCCATGAATCCAATTGAATTGCATTAATCTGATACTAATTTACCTTATTTACTTATTTCATCTCTAATCATAAAACCATCATTCTATTTTGTAAACTTGCATTGCGTGTTAAATTCGATAGGTAAAAAGCCCTCTTCGCATTTGCTACATGTATAAATCCCAGAGCACTGAACACAGTAAAGAATATTACAGGTCCTACATACCTTATTCTCATCAGGGAAGTAATCTTTTGGGCATTCCTATACACATTCATATTTATAAAAATAGCCCAAGCAGTTAAAACATTAAGATGATGTTTCGCCAAAACAACTGGAGCATAATGGATTGCAATTTTAGCATTTTTAAGAGTTTACTTTGAATTATTAATATGGGCATATCATTTTATCATAAGATTATTATTCAATTTTACTATCTGCATTGCATAATAATAAAAAAATAAGAAAGAGAAGTAATTACAATGGGTTTTATTTTGCTTCATTAAGTGGCATTTCTATATGAGCCCTCTTTTATTAATTAATCTTCACTTTTATACTCAATATTTAATTGATATAATTGGGAGTAAATTCGTAATTGAATCAATCTTAATTTTGAGTATACTCCTAATATAACTTTATTAAAAAAGTAAAGTTTCCTGCAAATACTACCCATAAACAAACACCATTTATCATTAAAGTAATATTATAATTGCGAAAAAAAAAGTATGATTATTAAGGTTACCAAACTTTTAATCATCTAACAACTTAATGAACTTTATTTACTATGTTATTCTTACTAATTATTGGCATCTAACAATTACCTATAATATATTAACTTTATTAGCTTTGCAATCCGAATTATGTTGCAAGGAAATCTTAATTTTTAGTTTTATATTATCTCATATACACAATGATTTTCTAGAATTGTGAAATGATAGAGAAAACAATAAGGCAAATTAAATTTAAACAATAATTTTACAAATAATAATATTTTATATCATATTTTTTTATCTGTTGTATTAATGGCAAACTAATATCATTTAAATTACTATCATTTATTCACATTGGAATCTACAGAATTATTAAATAAAAAATAAATTAAGTACCCTTAATTGACATGGTCTAATTTTTTCAATTATTAATTAAAATAAACTACTTAGTCTTTTTAAACAAAAAATAATTGGGACTCTTTGATAACAGCAAATTTTTTTCTCTTCTTAGGATAATTTCATTTCAAAATGAATATTAATCATCTGAATTAATTTAATTAATTTAATTTGAAATTCTTATAATTATATTATGAATTTTCTTTAATGACTATTGTCAATCAATTCAATTATAAAGAAAGAACACCAAAAAACTGACAAATTTACAAGATAGAAAGGAAGAATTTTAAAAATATCTACAGCATTAATATTAAATTTGATGGTTACAATTTTAATTAAAATAATAAATATATAAAATATCATTATTTGAATTTGCTATTAAAAAATAAGGAAGGGACGTAGTTAGAGAAATTTAATTGATCATTATTATTATTATTATTTGGTTTTTCATTACTTTGACTTGAAGAATTTGAAAAGTTAAAGGGAGAGCTTGGTTTATAAAAACTGTATTTAATTCTTCCAATACTATTAATACTATCGAATTAATTAAAATTTAGAATGGAACTACTATTTAATAATTGATTAGACTATGAAATGGCCATTTATTACTTTGAAGAAGAATCTAAATTTACTTCTAAAAAAAATAAGATTAATAATAATAATAATATATTTTAGAAATAGTAATTAAAATTTATTACCTTTGGCTTAGTCAGTGTCTACTATCGGTTCTAACTCTACTGACTTTTCATTCTTTAAATTTCTTTTATCTTTCTCAGTCTAAATTAATTTATATTAGAGTTAAGCAGAATCTTACATTTTTATTATATTTTTTATTTTTCTCCATCCATTGTGTGAAATAAAACAACTCTTTGGAATTCTAAAAAACCTCTGAAACAAGTTTGGAAACTTATCTATGAGTGAAGATAAGATTTTGAAGTAGAATTTTCCACTGTGGATAACAAACTTTTCGGAGAAGATCTATTTAATGAATATACAGAGGACGTAAAAGTTAGCTATAGCAAGGGTGAAGATGGTGATGTACTAAAGACTCTCTTCACTTTTAGATATATTTAGACTTCCTAACTAAAAGGAAATCAAAATAACAAAGCTAATATAGAATTCTAATGTATTTAGTTTGATTTTCATATAAGGCTTAGCCTTGTAAACAAGGAGCATGTAGATAATCATAATAAAGCTTAGTTGTGAAGATTTCAGCAGCTAGTTTTCATTAAATAAGCTTGCTATTATATAAATTAAACTTTTTTGTATGATTTTAATTAGTTCCCAATAGTAATATTTCTTTTTATAGCCCGAGAAGAAGAAACTATATCTTATGTAAGCCCTTATTCTAAACAGTTCGTTTTTGTGCTTAAATAATTTATAAAAAATATAGATAGGCATCATGATTGATATTAGAAATAATATGGGCAAGCAAATATAAAATGCAAATAATTAATGATTCTCAGTGTAGCATTCGAATTGGTTATCAGCCAAAATATAGAATTTAGAACCAATCTATTAGCAAGAGATCACATCAATAACTGCATACAAGATACTTGGATACATAATATAGTAAAAATAGTAGATGGCTGTTCTCAAATACCTATTTTCAAAATGACAGAATTATTTGTAAAATTGAAAAAGAATGAAAAAATCTTACAATCTTATATTCAAAATAATTCTATTAGGAGTCTTTCTATATTAAACTAAACTATAGATGATTATAAAGACAATGCTCAGAATGAAATAAATGAAAGCTGTAAGCAAATTCCATAATAATCTAATGTACACCATGTCTAACTCTTTATGCAAATTGTAAGATATAATAAAGCAGTCTAAAGAATACCTACTCATTACTAAAGGATTTCCAAAAATATTTACCCAATCGAAAATTTGATTGGGAATATTAAATCTAAAACTTTAAACAATTTAGAGAAGCTATAAGTAGTTCAGTAAAATCTTTACGAATATATCTACTCCTGTAGTATACAGAGAACTGCTCAAATTTAATAATCCTGCCTTTTTCAAAAACAACCCTTGAAGTACTAATCTCATTTCATCATTCACTTTAATGGATAAAAAACCCTGATACAAACCAAATATGATAAAGGTAAGTATTAACAAAAAAAGGATTTTCGGTTCTATTTTATCTTTATTGCACTTATAGCAAGTGTAATAATCTCTCTTTCCATAATAATAATCTTTCCAAATGTAGTTCATGTAATCACAGCTCTCACATTTAGGTCCAAACCCACCTTCACTGCATTATATTTCGCTTTATTATTAATTAAAATGTTTCAAAAAGAATAATTAAATAACTAATTAATTACCTATTCCAATTCCCTACACATTTATGTGGAGAATTAATACATTCAAAAATAAGGTCTGTATCCTCTTCGATCCAATATCCTCCTTTAACAATTATTTTATTTCCAGAACATCCTCTGGATATCTAAGGGCAGGATTTACATCTTTAATTAAAATTCAAAGGGATTTCTATAGAGTATGTATTGTTTGTACATTAATTGCATTCATAATTAAGACTGTCAAATCTATTAAATATTTCTCCTACTTTGCATTTTCTGAATGAAATATCATAATTAATTTGTGAAACCTTAATTTGATGAATATATTTAGGCAATGTGTAAGTAAGATTAGTTTTGAGTTGAAGAGAGCTTCTTTAGTTTGGTTAAAATAACAAGGATACATCAACTTCGATGTACTACTGATTTTTTTGATCTAATTTGATTTAACTGTTCAAGATTTCATATATTCCAGATATTTAATTTATTTTTATGTGATCACTATAAAAATAAAGACTAGTATATTATTTCATCTCTTCTATAATGTCTCCGTGAATCTTTTCATTCAATTTACTTCTGCTAAAATTCAATCTATTTCCTTACTCATCAATCCAAAAGTATTAAAACTATTCAATAAATAAATAAACATTTTCAAATAAAATAATTTCTAAAAAAATAATTACTTTCTGCTTGTAAGTAAAAAAACTTGAAACTGCATCATTAATTTTTAAAGGAGTTAGGCTTATTAATTTATAAGGATACATTGCATAGTCGTTGCCATAAATTGTTGCTCTGTTATCTTTAAATACTTCTTAGATGTTTTTAGTTTAGAAAATTGAAAGCGATTGATCCCTAAAATACCTTATTCCTCCTCCAATCGTAGCTTAGTTTTTAAATATTTAAGTTTAGTTTATTTCTCTGTTATCATTTATGGTTAAATCTGATTCAAAAAGATATAGTCCTCCTCCCGAAAGATCAGCAATATTATTATATATTTAGGAATTACATAACTCAATTTTGGAATATGAAGCATATATACCCCCACCATTTAGTTTAGAATAGCTATCACTAATTGAAGTATTTACAAAGCGTGTTAATTTTGATAATAAAATTTAAAAGACTGTTCCGTTATTGCTATTGGAGGATGAATTAAAACCGAATAAGTGTGAATTTTATACTAACAAATCAAATTCTCTCTTTTTATTAGAATCATCTTAATCTTAAAGTTACATTTAGGTTTATCTAAAAAATACAAATTATTGAAATTGAAATGTTGAGATTGTATCAGTCTAGGCATAATCTACTGATATTTTATTTAGAGTTATAACTGAATCCAAAAAGCTTAATATTATTGGAGCAGTAAAGGAAGGATTCGTTATTTAAAATTCACTTATTATTCCTGATTAAACAAGATTACAATCAAAAACAGTATGAGTAAATTAAGAATTCTTCAAATTTATCATATTGGTTGTTAATTGATTACTTTATTTTAATTTTACAAGAGATTAAAAATTATAAACTGAAGTAATGCTCATACTATCAATTAAAAGAATTCCTATATCTAAATCTATGAAGCTTAATGAAGGTGCTTTGTAAGAAATTACATTAGAGCAAGCTATTTTCTGTAGCTATAAAGTTAAAGTAGGAGAATAGCTGATTAAATGAATGTCATTTTAGATTTAATCTCTTGTATTTTTCATAACAATGAACTAGTCAATGACAGAGTCTATTAATTTTATCTCGCTCAATTAAATGATTTCATTAATGTACTAAGAATTTAATAAAATAGTATTATAACGTATTTGATAATAATTGTTTTTGTCTTCTTCGGATATATTCATTATGTGCAAATTTAAATCTTTAAATTTTACGCTGTTCATTGAAAGTGAATTTACGTATTAAATATTAAAAAAGTTTCCTTCTAATGAGATATTTTCTATCAGAACTTAATTGATTATCACATTATTGCATTTGCTAAAATAGATAAAACTATTTTCTTCAAAATTAATAGCATTTTAGACATGTTCTTAAGTATAAGGTTGTTTTATTTTCACTCTAATTAACTCAATGTTATCAACTGATTTGTAACTCTTCAATAAGTAAGTGTTATAAAAATGTTAAATACAATTAACTTCTATGAAAGAAACCAAAAGTATTTTTGGATTCTAAAGGATATCAAATTATATCCTATTTTTCTATCCTATCATTTATACTTAGTTAAATTTTATGTTTAAACAATCAATAAAGCTGATATCTATTTAAAATTCTATTTTTCTAAATTCTATCTGAGCAAAATTAGTAAAAGACACAAAAATGAATCCTTAAAATTTTTCAATTTAGTCACTTTCTATTATAATATCTACTTAATCATCAATTTATTAATCTAAATTTCTATCTTTATTTATTTGAAACTCATCTGATGATAAATCATAGTAGTCTGATTCTTTCCAAAAAGATTCTTTAGATTTTATAAATTAGGATCCATCTCCTTTAGCCTTTAGGTAACCATTAATAAAAGTGACATTCTCAACAAAAGTACTTTAGATGTCTATATACCTACCTTGAAAGTAACTAAAATTAAAATCATAAGTACTATATAATGATTGTATATAGCATAAATGATTCTAAAGATCATATTGAATACTTATATTCTTAATATCTTTCCTCCTTATTGTTCCAGGAATGTTAATGTTTTATGAATTCTCTTAAATTTTGAAAATGATTAAGCTATAATCGTCATTAGTCGAGGTTAAAATATTATCTAATTAAGTAAACTAGTTAACAGGATTCCTATCTAAGTAAACTACTTTTTAACACTTTTTCTCTGCTATTTAACCATCTCCTTTCCAAACAGTGAAATATTAATTTTTAGATTTATTAAATATTTAGATTTTTAAATGAACAACGTTCTAGTATTCCAATCCCGTCACGTATAGATAGCACCTTAAATCTTATTCACAAGAAATACTAGAGTTCATATACTGGAAGTACATTTTTTCATAAAATGAGATGAATTTAATACCTAAAGAAGAGGTATTATCGCTACCACTACTTTCTTTGTTATTTGTAGATCTATAAATAAATATGCCGTTGAGATCGATTAAAACCATAAAAGTTAAAAAAATGGATTGTTCTGAACTACTTGAAATGTCTAATCTATGAAGTATTACTTGTTTTATATTATTATACTATGCACCTGATATAGAATAAAGGAGAGAAATTGTTTAATCTATTAAATAAATACGGACGGATGAAGCTCCCGCAGAAATCAAATACTTATTTTCATTATACAATAGTTTAAAGTATCTGCTTCTAGTTTATTTTGGAAATTTTGCTAGTAAAGTAAACTTATCAAAACCACAACCGTTAGATATATTAAGAGAGTAGATATAGATGAAATATCTATCTGAGATATAAACTTACAATTTAGATTCATCAACTATAATGCTCTCTGCCATTTGATAAATAAACATCGATTAAGTACATATCGATACTCCATTAACCATAACTAATACATATTCTTAGTATCCTATAAAAATCAAATATTTATTTTAATAATATGCAGATTAGATTACACTTATCCTTGTCAGAACTATAGGGATATTTACAACTAGTCCATGATTAGAAACAACAGTACCATCAGAATAAAAAATAGTTATAAAAAGATTATCACTGTTATCATAAGCCCAAGTTTTTAAGAATATTTTTTTGTCTTAAATAGCTTTAATGTTTACTTTTGTTTGTTAAAATTTATACTTTTTTTACAAAGGTCCAATGTCTTCTAACACAATTTAATTCTAATAAATATTATTCTACTAATCTGTACTCAACTTATAGGTATTAAAATATTCTTATGATCTATCCAGGAGGAATTCCTGAATCACTCCTTGATTCATAGAAAATAATAGTATAGTTTAGAAACCCTCAAAATAGCAAATATATACCTAGTCTTAGTAATTTTCTTTTGAAAAGGAACTATTTCCATTGTTTAGAAGAGAATCATAATAAATGAAGTAGATTTATTTTTCTTGATAAATATCTCTGGTCTAAGAGAATAAGTACGTTGATTAAAGACTAATTGATTTTGTAATATAAGTCTCATTATCATTATAATAAAAGTTGAGTGTATTAAACTAATTCTCGTAATAAATAATCATGAAAGTCTTATCATCATCAATGCACTTTTGATAGAGCCCATGTAATTCTACATCATTAAAGTAACTATATCTCCCTTCGTCATATGGAAAAATTTGAGATAAATCTGCTATTTTAATTCTAAGGCTATCAACAGTAATCATGAAATTAAATTATGTATCTATAAATAAACTTCTAGAAGGTAAGGAATAAATAAAATTGTTTTGGAGAGAAAATATTACACTTCCTATAAGAACAATACCACTTTCCTTAAAATAGAATCTCTAGTTCTCGAATTGTATCTTATTATAAACATTTGATTTAGATTCTAAAACTATATCTTTTCTTGTGGATTCCTTCATTGGTAGAAATTTTATCTTGCTCTAGTTAGAATTTTAAGAATAAGCTAATATGATTAGATACTCCTCAGTACAAAGCAAAATGTTGTATTCTTATACCATTTTAATATTTTTATAGGCTACTTCGCTAAAAGTATTGTTGTTAGAATAAAATTGATAACCTTGTATTTAATTTTCAAAAGATAAAAAAAGAGTTTCTAGCACATTGCAGTAGTAATAGGAGGATTATTATTTTAAAGGGTTTGCCGGTGAATCTGAAAACTGCATTATATTTTAGTAATCCGAATAATTAATAAAGTTCAAAAATATTTATACTGAAGACCAGTATTTTAGTATGATAAAATCCTACTCATAAACAAGAGTATTACTTTCTGAATTTAAATGAATCTCTCTTTTCATTAATTTGAAATTCTCAAATTTATCGTATCTATATATGAATTATTTATCGTTTAGATAGAGGTACCTTTTAGTCTCTTTCAAACTCTTAGAGTTTAGAGCCCTATTAATTTGGGATTAGTTAAGCTATTTTTAATATTATTTTAAAGAAAAATCTTTAATGTATTAGAATTCGCCGTCAATATAATTCATAACTCCAATTTAGTCTATATAAACATAAGGATCTGTAGACGACCATATGATAGATTTGTAATCATTATTAGTAGCATAGTGATATAAATCATAAGAATAAAAGTGAATTGGATCAGCCTAATTTATTTCGTAATTCACTATTTTATTTAAATCCAATACTAATACATAAGAGCTATCACAAGTTATCAGAGCATTAAACTTCTCAAAAGCTAAAAAAAAGGAGCAATAATCTTGAAACTAATATGAAAAAATCACTTTCATACTTAGATAGTTTAAACATTGTAATGTTTTAGTAATGGAGTCTTTTGATTGCAAAATGTAACAGATTAGCTAAAATTTTGAAATGATAATTTATTCTGAATACATTTAACCATCAAATTAGTACATTGCTTCTATCATAGCTTATTTATAATTAGGAAGGATTGCATTATTTAGAATAGTAGCATCTTGCTGTATAAGATTTCTATCACTACAATTATCCCCACATTCAATTGTTATCTCTTCAGTTTAGTCAAGCATATTTACGAATTTCAATTAATTTTAAAATACAAAATCTGAATTATTACTTTTTAAGAACTCCTATTTCAAATACTAATTAGATAATTATCTTTAAATTTATTCCACAGATGTTCCATCATATTTAAAAACATCAATTGTGTAATAATACATGATATCTTCTTCTTTAACTTCAATAGTCTAAGCAGCGTCTATTTCTTTATGATAAAAATTAATAAAGTATTTTATTTTTTGTAAATAAATTTACTAAAATAACCTTTCTTGATTGAAGTGACTTAAAAATAAATGGATTCCTAACTTTTTAATTTTATTATCTATATTTTAGATTATTTAAAATCTAAGATAGCAATTCCTTAACTATTTAATGCAAAAGAAGGATGAAATTAAAAAAGGGTTTCTAAGTTATTTTCTTGATTTATTTTATATATCTTATATGATTAGCTTTCGATTTCTTGATCACTTCCTTTTTCTGTTATAACTATTATTTTTACATCCGTTTGAGTTTCGTAAGAAATCATTTCATTTTAAATGTTATTCTCATATTCAGTTACTAACTCATTATTAAAATTGACTACAAAAGTTTGAGTCTAAATGATTAAAACACCAATACTTTTACTCAAAAAATCAAAAACGTGATTCTAATTAAGATTATATTAAGTTTGATAAATTATCTTTTATTAGTCCATAAATTTAAATAGTATTATATCACTATCAGATTATTTTTCTTTAACTAACATAAAATTATCCATCATCTTTACTGATAATATTTCTTGAGGAGAATTTGATATTATCATTTATGATTTTAAACTTAGAATCTTTTTGATGTGATACATACTTCCATCTCTGATAACCATCGCATTCGGTATAAACAATTTAATATCAGCATATTATTCAATAGATACATTATTAAAGAATTAATAGTCAAAAGTTATGATTAGTTTTTTATTGTTAATACTATTTTAAAATCCTATGATTTAAATAACTTTTGTTAATTCATCTAAGAATACAAAAATATTATCTTGATATGCGAATAGAACTTCTTCGGATTCTTAAGATTATTGTAGCTCTCTATAAGATATTATTTATTAGTGTTTTCTAGTTATTATTACAATTTTATTATTTTTTTAATTCAGAGATACCAAGTATTCTATCATCTAAGTAGGTAATTACACACTTCCATAAATGTAGGGAATCTGATACTAGAAATAATTATCTCCTTTATAAACGCAACCTTCAAATAAAATCTTACTGATTTAACCTTTGTTTAAAATAAGTACTCTATTTCCAATTGATAAGAACGCAGATTAACTAATTAGATTAGTTCCTTATTATTTACTTTTTAAATTTTTATCTTAGCAACTTCTACTATTGCATTCTTAATAATTTTAGAAGAATTTAAATGGAACCCCTTAATTATAGTAAATTTAATTAATAAGAACCCATTAATAATTGTAAACATAAATAGGTTAGGAAAATAATTATGAATTCATAATATAGTAATTATTATCACCATACCAAGCGAGAAAGCTTCCTTTTAATGGTAATTAAGTAATAATAGATTGTTAAAAGCTCTTAAGCTGGTACAATAGATCAATGCTTACAACTAAAGTTTAGTCATTCATAAATATAATCAAAGATCCGTTTTCATTAAAGAATGCATTAGATGTAGACTCGGAAATAAAAGGATAGTCCTCTTGTTTGCCTTCTAAAAAAGAGATAATACTAATTAACCTGTTATTTACCACAATCAGAAGGGGATTATCATTTTTCAAATAATAAATATATCCTTGATTAAAGATAATTTATTAACTGCTAGAGACAACATAATTTTTGATAATTTTAAATAATTCTGGAGAGTCAAAATCAAATAAAATTATTTAAGCACGAGTTAGTGTGATTGCTACAACATAATTTAATTTAGGAACTTATAGAATTTAAATTACAGTAGAATCCAATCTTACTACAGAAACTAGCTCTAAGCTAAATAAATCTATGAACCCAACTTTATTTTTATATTTAATTAATTAATAAGTAATAATAAATGCAAAATTTACTTTAATCGATTTATTATAAAGGAGTAACAAAATAAGGATTATCATTGATATCTACTAATTTGGCCCTCTTATCTAAGACTACTTGATCATCAAGTTAAAGGATACGAAATTAAATTAAACCATTAAACAATTTTGCTGTCTTTACAATTTATTTTTTATATAATATAAAAATAGTTGTAGAATAATTGTAAATTTATATGATGCCCTATTAAACATTCAAATATTACTAATATTTAAGTTATTGATCATAAAGGAAAGCTTCTTTTGCGTTATAAACTATGATATAACTTTGAGCGAATGCAATTTACAACCCATCATCTTAATCTTTAAATAATTAAAATTAATTAAATTAATAATTCGTTTATGTTATACCATTTTAAATTATTTTCTATCATAAAAAACATTTGCTTGAATAGAATATTGGTTATTTATTGCTAAAGAGAAATCTTTTTGATTTATGAGTTTTTTTTACTCATTTGCTAAAATAAGATCAATTCTTTAAAAAGTATAAAAAGAATAAGAATAAATATGGAATGAATGAATGAATGATTAGTACCTACTTAATTCGATGTTATACAATAATTATTTGAAATCTCAGGAATATATTCTTCTAAACAAATTTATGGGTAGTAACAATAATTGTATTTTTCATTGAGTGTGTAGCCTTCGGGACACTGTTTTACTTATAATTACGAATACTCATTTTCATTTGTTTCAAGTATCATTATAGCATTCCTATTAGTGTTTTAATATTCGCAATCATCTTACTAGGCTGATAATTTAAACCCGCCCTAGCATTCTTTACATTAATTATAATTCAAGCAGACTTTACAGTGTGGAATTCCACATTTTAAGCAAACATTATCTTTACTTGGCATATAACTTTCTGGACATTAAGATACACATTAATCTTCAAATCTATAATTTAAACAAATAAAACATTCTTTATCCGTCGGCCCATAGCAGTTCAAGCATTATGAAGCACATTAAACGCATTTATTACCGCTAACAAAATATTAATTTTGCTTACACTAGAAGACACTTTAACTAATAATGAACTTCAGATTTAAAATATTAATTATAAAAATAAGTTAAAAAAATAGATTCATTTCAATCAATATTCCCTTTTTTAAGATCTAATTTGTTTATTTCTTATTACTTTACTAGACTTGCTTTCAATTTACAAAATTGAAAACTATTTATTTATTTTGCTAAGTGATAAGTGAATCTTATTTAATTAATTTCAGTTTTAGCCATGTGACAGAAAAACTGTATTTATTCTACTAATGATATCTAATATACAATAAAAATAATAGATATTGAAAACTAACTAACTAACTAATTATTTACAATAGTAAAAATGACCACTTAAACATTACTAAATATTTTTCAGTAAGTTTAATAGTAATATTTTCAAATCAATAAATAATTTTTAATTAAATTCAAATTAAGATGTGCATCTATCTATCTATCCTTCCCTCTCATCTAGTAAGATAATTAATAATTTAAATATTATCCTATAACATACAATTCATTTTATTTAAGTACCTAGTTAATACACAAATTCTTATGATAATATTAAAATCACAATTTAAAAAAATAATTATTCGATTTTAATGGCACAATTAATATATAATTTAGCTTTAGGATTAATAAAAATTTATTAATTCTCTTTATAAAAATTAATCAATCATAATTATGATTATTAATAATTTTATTTGTTTCATTGTAAATAAACTTCTTTTATTACTAATCTCTTTAGCTTTTTTATTACTTTAAGTAAATGCTTCATTTAATCTTTACTCCACGTTTATTTAGTGCTTTAATGATAAAAGAATAAATAAAAGCTGTATTAAATAAATTAATTTACTTCAATTTTAATCTTAATTATTTCACTTTGTCTAATTTTTTTAATTCTTTTGCAAACTCTTTCAAATCATGGCAAGTTGTAGTTCTAAAAAATACATTCAATTAAATAAATTAGAATGTTTCTATTTAAATTTTACTTCAAAGATAATCTTAAGATATTTAGTTTTTTTATTCCTTAGCACATTTTTATGACTTTCATAAAATCCTATTAATTCAGGTCGCTTTAAGAATATTTAAATATTATAAAAAATACTAAAATCTATCAGAACGAATTAAAATACCTGCAGTCAAAACAAAATGTTTCTAAGAATTTTAGATTTTGTACTACATTTTAAAGTTCATCAAGAGAGAGTTTCTCTGTAATTTTACTTAAGGAATAATTCAATAATTTATTTTAAATTCAAACCAAATAAATACCTTAATCCTAGTTTCAAGGAAGTTAGATTCTAAAGCTAAATTATTTATTGGTAGAATTTAGCAGATCCACTTTCAGAGAGAGTATTTTCACTAATTAATTAAAATGAAAATTAAAATATTTACTTGAAATAGCTGTTAATACCTTAGACTGATTTCTAATGTTTTCAGATTGATATTTTAAGTTTTAGATTAGTTGGAGAGGTAATCTAGGATTTAATTTTATTTCAAATCTAAATGCATTGAAGTGATAGTTCGAATATTTAGCAGGCATGTGTAAAATAAATTTGCTCCATATTATTAAATTTAGTTCTCACTTTAGATTAAAAATGTATGTATTGAATAATTCTTTTTTACAAATAATTACCCTAATAGTATTTTAATGCTCTGCAAATGCTTAAAGTGTTCAATTTGTTAAGACAAACTGTTTATTCCTTTAAAATCAATTTTATTTGATCTGAATAAATAAATTTAATGTTAATATTATGCAGAGATAAATTGTTAAAATACGTAATGTCAATTTAGATTTATTGAGCCATATTATACTTGTCTAAGTTTCTTAATAGGATAGATAACACATTATCATTAATTTTGTTATTACTTTTTTATTTTAAAACAATATTCTTTAATAATAATTGAAATATTATCAATTAATAAAAACCTAATATTTAAACTAAAGTTTTATAAATTTTTTAATTAAGCGAGTTTTAATTCTTCTGTATCAGCTAGTTCAGGTACAGTCTTTATCTTGTTATTCCTATTATTTCAAAATCATCCTATTTATTCTAAACTATAACTAAATAAATTAAAATAGTACTCTAATCCTAAAACAAATTTCTTTAAATATTTCATTTCGAATGTGCACTCAATTAAACTCAACGAACCCTCTGTATCTATTAGATTATCTCTTTTAAATTATTAGATTTTATTACAAAAGTTAGAATAAATTCCAAATTTATTTACTTTAAATTTATAGAAATATCTTGAAGATAAATCTGAATTTTAAATGCCTTAGATATTTAAGTTGCTCCTCCGTTATGAATTGATTGATTTTCTAGATATAAGTGAACAACTTATAAATAAACCTAAGATTATGGAAGTTATATGAAAGGTGAGAACAATAACTCTGCAGAAGAATTATCGAAATGATAGCAGCTTATTATTTAATTGGTATAAATTCTAAATTTGGTTACATTTTAATAAATAACAATATTACTTTAGCCTGACAAAAAGACATTCAAACCCACTTCCTCCTTAGAAAAAATTTTTAATTTTTTAGTTTTCGTTTTCATTTTCTTAATTTTATCTGGTTTTATTTTTAATTAATATGGTTACTTTAAAAATGAGTAACTCTATAAAATACAATACTATTGTGTTGTGATAACTAATTTTTTGAGGTTAGTGTTTTGCAATATACTGGCTACGTGTAAACTTTCAATTGCACTAAACCTTTCTATTCTATTTGATAAAAGAAAATAACTAATCAAATCATAAACAAATCTTCAATTTAAAGATCTTACACTGCATTTAATTTAATTATTTTTACAAATGGAAGATAGAGGAAAGACTCAGCCAAAACTTGTAAACTTTTAAAACTGATCAACTTTAAACTTTTATTTTTAAAAAGAAATAGAATATGAGAAGTAGATTATGAAATGTTTGCTATTTTATTTACTCTATTCTTACTTCTAAAAATTCTATGTCTTTATATTGTTTTATACTATTCTTAAATATTTCTGATTCCTCGTCATTAATAAAAGATCTATTTTTTTTATTAAAACCAATAAATATATGAATTTTATTGTATGAAATCAGTTTATTAATTTAAAGCCAATTGATTTTTGTAATAATATACTTAAGGTTGAGAACCAGGTATGTCTAATTCTAATCCTATAAGATCTTTTAAGACAAATGTTTAAGTGCTTTAAGGTTTTACTTTTATTTTGTGCAACTAGTACCCATCTAATAAATTTTTTATTTATTTAATGAATTATTCACTTAATTACTATTCACTATTAATTAAACAAAAACAAATTTTATGTTATTCAATTTAATTTTCTTTTGTAAGCTAATAAAAGCTGGTGAATTTAGTTTTATCTCACAAACAAAATTTATCCTGTAATACTTAAATTTATATTTCTTTAATTCTTTAATTTTGATTAATCTTTTATTAAAACAAAGCAAACATTAAATACATGTTAAAGAAAATAAAATACTAAATTATTGAATGACAGTGATAGAATTCTTTTTTGAAAATTTAATAATTATATATGATCATAAATAAACAAGGCATAGCAAACTTAATTTTTGTTATTACTTTAATTTATTTATTTAATTATAATTACACATTTACTATCTACTATTTCATTTGTTTATATGTTCCATCGTTTTTGGTTCAGAAGCCTACTTTAAAGGATTCATATTAGCCCTTGAGGAGAATAAAAAATTATTTTCCTCTGATTCATTTACAATAATTTAAGCTGGAGGGGTTTAAACTTTTTGATTTGCTGCTTCAAAAGAATCAATTAAGAAAGCAAAGTGTTTATTTGATGCGTTTTACGTTTATTTCGTATTAGTATTAAGCGTATTTACTACTATTGCTTCAAAGTTAGTAAAATTACTTGGAAATTTTATTAATTCTAATTAGGTGGGTATATTATTTTTTGTTGTCAGTTACCCTTAAAACTAACCTATGAATGTATAAATAATGAAAAGTCAAGATTAATTTATATTAAATATTTAATTTTACTTAAGAAATGTTGCTAAGACTAAGGGGTGAAATCTATTTTTTATGAAGGAAGAGATTATAAATTTAACCTTAACCTAAGGAGAGGAAGTTTATTTTCAAAGACTATGTGCTAAACTTTTTTCCAACCATTATGGAAAATAAAACAACTCTTTTATTCTTTGAAGATTCTTCCAAATACTTATGGCATGCATTTTATTAAAAATATGAAAACCGGGTAAAATAATTGTTTTTTTTAAATTGTAATTCTTTCCTTTAGAATTGATAATACGAAGAAAATAATGATCCCAATATTTAAAATGATTATGAATAATATTGAAAATCCTTGTAAATATTTATCTTTTGTATGAGTATTGATTACTCCTAATTAGAAGCATATAATCATAGAAAATGCCACCATAAAATCTAATTTATTTTAAATCTTTGTACGATAGGGTTAGTTCTAGTGAGTTAATACCAAATAAAAGCTTGTTATTATACTCAAAATGACTGATTTAAGCAATTACTGCTAAGAAAAGTAAGTAGAAGCTACATATATAAGAGTCCTATATGACATTCTTATTATTTCCCAATAGTATTTTTTGGGGGAATATTCTTGGTAAAAGAAGCCTAGAGTTAAATATAGGGACACTTTGTAAAGATTGTTTCTATTATTATACAATCGATAGAGTATAAAAAGAGGAAAGACTATGGCAATTATAAAAAAAATGGGTAAAGACATCTTGAAAGCATAAAAAAGATGGTTGTTCGTTTTACATTCAAACTAACTGTCTGCTAGTATGTAATATCTAGACCCAATTCTTTAGCATGAAATGATGTTAACTATAATTTCTACCAGATTTAAGTAGATAGAATAATATACATAGATTGCAGCTGTTAATAATGTCCTAATTTAATTACATTTTTAATGATTTAAAATAAAAAAAGAAAAGAATTTACTAGTAAAGCATTGTGCATATCTTAGCAATCTTATATTTTCTCTTTTTAATGCATGTATAAATAGATGAGATAATTACTGAAAGTAAAAAGTAGATACAACTGTTGATGTAGAGCCAAATCAATCTTAAGTAAACTATTTCTAATTTTTTATGAAGTCCAAGTTTGATAAAGATAATATCCAAGGAATACAAGCTAACTTCTAAAGGATTACCTACAAAAGTAATGACAGATGTAACTTCTTATGGGATTTAGAATCGAAATTATAAAAGAATCTAAAGAATTTAAAAATAACCTACAAAGAATTTGACCAAAGAGCTGAATCCGCTTTTACTTAAAGTAACTTAGTAGTTGACAAATCCTCCTTTTTTCAGATAATACATTTTAAGCTGATTACTCATTTACTTGTTGATTTTAAGTACAGAGAATCCTTAATATAATCCAAATATTAAGAGTAATAATATAGTTATAGCAATTTCTTTTCCAAATCCATCTTTTTTTTCAAACCTGCTACAGTTATATTTGCCACTCTTACCATAATAATATTCCTTATATATTTCATTTTAATAATCACAGCTTTCACACCTAGGTCCAAAAGCTCCCTCGCTACATTAATTTTTTCTATATTAATATTTAATAATGTATTGAAAGGAATTAAATTGTTTATAATTTACTCTGGATCTTCTCTTGTGCATTTAAGGGGTTGATTATAACATTCTTCAATATAAGATGTCCCTGGTTCTCTCCAATAACCTTGATTAGCCGTTATCAAATTACCTTAGCATGATCTAGCATAATCAGGACAAGCCTAGCATTTAACATCAATTGTCTCAGGTTTTTATAAAGAATATGTGTTATTTGAACATAGAAAGCATTCACTATACTTAATGTGAGAGAATCCTTTAAATTCATTAATAATTTCTCCTATTTCACAAGATCTAAATTTTACATTAACTTTTTCTGTAGATTTTAAGATTTTACTCAAATAAAATTTTTGGATATGTTTTAAAGGTGCAATTAGATTAAATGATGAAAATTATTCAGGCGATAGAATGAAAGATGATTCAATCTCTATGTATTAAAAACCTTGACTTGAATAATAATTTTTGCCTTTTATATCAATAGATGAACCAATTGAGTTAAAAATGATATCATTCGATTGAAGTTTTACTTCTTTGTAAGATTATAATTCTTATATCAAATCTTAAAATTGAGGGTCGATGTTAAAGGAATTTTATAGTTCAAGAATAGGGTCATCATCATCGTAATATTTTAATTTATTCCCTTATTCATCTATCCAATAAAATTAAATCTATTTTTTACAAAATTTTATCAATTTTATTTTTGAATAAATAAATAACGATTAATTTACCTTTTATTTTATAGAAGAAAGACTAGATCGAACTGAATTAAAATCATTATTAGTTATCACTATTATTTATTTAGGGTACATGGTGAAATCATTTCCAAAAAATCGAGCTTTGTTGGAATTTATTATTTCTGAATTCTTTTAAATTAAGAGAGGTATAAATATCGAAATGTAACGAATTCCTCCTCCAACTTATGCACCATTATTCTAAATATAAGATAAGCTTTTTTGATGATCAAAGAAGCCTTCATCAAGCATAAATTGACTATTTAAAAGGTAAACACCTCCTCCAGAAAGTACAGCAAAGTTTTAATAAATAGTTGTATTGTGAATCATTATTTTTGAGTTTGCTGAATATATTGCTCCTCCATTTAGTATACAGTAGTTATTTTTAAATTGCACACTTTATAATTTGGCTGATTTAGCATTAACAATATTAAGAGCTGTTCCATTGCCATTTTTGTTTTTAAGTCCCTAAAAGATACTATTTAAAATTAGAATTGTACTTTGTTCTGACTAAAAAGCTACTTTAACAGCTGATTAATTTATAAAATTTTTTTAATTATCAGGATTTATAATTACTACTTGATTGAGTACGATTTAAGCATCTTGTAATAACAAGCAATTACCGATATTAGTTATGTCTTATATTGTTATTTTATGCATATATAATGATGCTAAATTATTAATACTAATAATATTCTCAACATTTTTGATTTAACTGAAGTTGATGTCTTCGAGCATCATATTTTATACCTTTTAAAAGAAGAAAGTGGAAGTAATATTTGTTATATTTTTTATCACAAAATTTTAGATCCAAATAGTAGTGGCTTACATTTATAATATATTGTAAAATATGAAATCTTCCTCTAAAAGTTACTTTGGAGAAATATTTTAAACAGTAATATTTTTCAGAATAACCTCAAGATCTTTTGAAGAATAAATTTTAGATAAATCATTCCAATCATCAGCAAAAGTATTATTAACTTTAATAAGTTTATCATACAAACAATTTTGAATAGTTACATTCGATAGTTCTACTTTTTTCAATGAAAATTTAATATCAATAATTGAAAATCTCATGGCATCTATTTCAGTTGTATTGTTATTCGAAGGTCTTTAGTTGATATCTTCAACGAGCATATTAAATATTTTAACATTTTCAACTTAAGAAGATGATAAAATATTTATTTCTGATCTTAAATTCTAGACTTTAAAATTATTTATTTCCAAAAATTCAATATAATTGAGATGTATATATCCAACGAAAGGATCTAAAAGAAGAGGTTGAATGTTTCCAAGGACAGGATACTCTTCATCATTACTCTCTATTGAAATATTACTATTTGTTTTTATGTTATTTTCTAATTAAATAGCTATATTTTAAATTAGAACTTATCTTATTTGAATTATTTTTATGAAGTTCTGTTTAATAATTTTAGTAGAGACTGCAATATTGGCTGCTTTAAAGTAAGTACTGAATAAATTACTTCCTTCAATGTAAAGATATTCAACATTTGATGCTAATATTACATCATTTAAATTAATTTTATTGCAGAATTTTATATTGATTGCTTTCTTAAAGCTGATATTATTAAAACTTAAATACTCTAATTAAGAGAAATAAAGGTATTAAGTAATTATTCTATGATCTTAGTCGTCTCTCTCTAATGAATAAGTATCTATGCTCCCATTCTAGAATTTTATGTTTTTAAACACAGTTGCTTACTCGGTTACATCAGCATGCTAAAGGAATTAAATATTTTTATTATTAAGGTTATATATCAATTAAAGGTCTTTTGTAGAACTCTCCACTTAACTCTTTTAAGGGATAAGGATAGCTTAATTTTCATACTAAACATTAAAAATAATTCTATAAATCTTTTAATATGATTTAGAAATTAGATAATCAACTTATGCTGCTTAATCATTAGTTTATTAATAGAGATTACTCCTTTACAGGCATTAGTAAGATAAGTCATCATTTGAGGCTGTATTAGATTATCTTTATTGATTCTAAACCTATTTAACTACATTTAAATTTAGGTTTTTTACTTCTTTTCTAATATCAAAAACATTAGTTGCTGTAACACCTATCAACCTGATAAAGAGCCTGTTATCATCCCAATACTACCCTGTAAATAGGACCTTTATGTGAGTGTACTCTCTTTAGAAAATCTAAAATAAATTTCCATTATCTGGACTAATATCGTATAAGTATAGTTTATGTAAATCCCAAATAAGTAAGAATCTATTGTCATCAAAGATAGCAGCATTCTAAATGTTATTGAAATGCTTATTTCTTATCGAGTATGCATATTGTACAGATTCCTTAGTTATTTTGTACATAGAGAGTAGTGATTTAGAAATAACTGCTACATGATCATCATTTATCTTTGAAAGCTTATTTTGATTTCTTGAGAGTAGATTAAAATAAATTTGAGGTATAATTTTAGTAATTTTAACATCTCCTTGATTAAAAGTATACCTATAAACCAATAGCTAATTTTCTGTAATTAATAATAAATATTAATATTTTTCTTCTAAAATTGTATCTTATATACCTCCAGAAAGAGTATCTAATTCCAATATAAGATTTAGCTAATTATTATAAACACTAATTCTATTAGATAATCCTACAATAATTAGAAATTGATTAGTTTTGTCATTTACTATTACATTAAATTAATTTATCTTCTGATATGAATACTCTAATGGGAGAGTTGCAAAAACATCTTCTTCTAGAATTATATTATTATTTGAATCTATTATTGCTAAATTTGGAAAACCTTCCAAGTAAAAGAAACAAGTATATACAAATCTTCCAACATTAATTTTAGTTGGTAAGTTAAGGTTTATTTTTTAAATTGAATACAACTATGTAGAAGCATCCATTGTTAATTTACTAAAGGAAGCTGTTTTAGTTTCTTTATCATAGGTTATCCTAGCTTCCATTATATTCTTCTCATAGTTTTTTAATGGTAGGTACTACAGAATTTTATCTTTTTTGAAGATTACTGCTTAATCATTAAAAATACAGGCAAATATAATCTATTTAAAGAGTTTTTCGTTTGGATATTGTGTTCTTTACTCAGGATCAATTTCATCTGGTTAAGCTAATTTCTCGATTTTATATAAAATTCTATGATTTCTTGGAATAATTTTTTCATCTAGTTAAAGCTTTGTTTCGATTTAACTCTAAAAATCATAAAAGTAGATAGCATTTAATTAGGAATTATAAAAGATTGTCCACTTGTTAATAAATTCATGAGTAGTACTATTTGTATATCCAAATTAATAAGGCCCTAATTATATTTCGTTAGCAAATGAGTAGCTATTTATGTTAAATGGAAAGATTAAAGAAAAATCAACAAATTAGATATAATTGTTGTCTTTTCTGTCTATAATAATCCCATAATCATTAATTTCATCATAAACAAAATCTTAAGTTGGGAGCAAGTAAATCAAATCAGAATCACTATCAAGTAAGGAAATTATGACATTCTAAATCAATAGAAATCCTTTATTTTTATAGTATGCATTGATATTAAATCCTTAGATCAATTATCTTAAAATTAGCTAATCTGGTCGGATGGAGTGAGCTTTTTATATTTACTTATCCTAATAGGATATTATTTAAATTTCATATCTTGCTTGATCAGTACCAGAAAGATTTACAAGAAGAATTATGTACTCATCGGAACATAGCTATACACTGAAATTCTTATCTCTAATACTTACTTAGTAAATTAAAAAAGGTTCGTCATTATGGGTAAAGGGATAGATGTAACCAACCAACTTCATTGTATAGATAATAAATAGTCTAGGGCATCCAGCACAATCGAAGTAATAAGGACTTTTAAACTCAAGATTTGGTTCCTCTTCAAAATAAGTCATAGAAACAAAATAATAATTATAAATTTATAGTATTTTTTAGTTTTAATAATCATTGATAGTTGCAAAATAGTCTTCTTCAAAGTAATAGTTTTTACTATTTAATTTAAGTGGAGTCCTTTGTTATTTAAAATTATCTAATCTATCGTAAATGATTATATTTTATAGCATAATTGCTATAATCACATTGTATTATTCTTTATACTTTATTTCTCTACTTTCGAACTAAGAGAAAAAGGAATTTCCTTATCTTAAGTTATTTCTCGATCTCATATCAAATACTAACTAAGGATGAGATGTGTAAGTATTATTCATATAATTATACACTCCTCTTCCATTTATATATATTATTGGATCAAATTAAGAAAAACTAAAGATACAATCTACTACATAATCCTCACCTCCTGTTTCTATTACTAATTATGGTTTTTCAACCCTGCAAATTTCTGATACGTTAAAAGTATTAAATTTAAGGCTTTTTAAGTTGTTTAAATCAAAAACTAAAAGGAAATCAGAATCGCAAATAAGTAATACATTATAGAATTCCACTATATGAGCTAAAATTTAGGGACAAACCTTTGTAAAAGTATAAGTGAATATCTCTTCCTTTGAAGGATATCGGATTAATTTAATGCTTTATTTGTTCATAGTTTGATATTCAACCATAATAATATTATATTTAGCAAAAATTATATATTTTTTTAATTAGTTTTCACTTGGAAAAAATAAGGAATTCTCAGAGAGGATTTTTGAAAAGTTTGGAAGGATTTTTTCTTGGTATATAACTCTATCATCATATCTTTAAATTTCAAATAAATCCATACATTGGTAAGAGCATCCTATCTATAAATATTCCTATACAGAGCCAAATATTTTCTAATCAAAAAGAAACACACTTTTATATTAGTTTAAGTACTCAGGCCCCCATCTTCTGAGAGATTCACAATCTTAAAGAGTTGTGTAAGTTCGTGTATTTTGAAAAATTAAATTTTCTAATAAATATTCAGATATAAATACTTCACATAAACCATTCTAGTCCTAAATATTTTATTTGATATACCAATTCTAATCTCCTAATTAATTTAAATATAAAATTTAAGAATGTATTTTAATAAAGAAAGGGAAGTGAAATAAAATTATTTTTAAATATTATAAAATTGTCTAATTCCCTTGTAAAAATGTATTACTTTTAGATATTAGTATTAAAAGATTTTTAATTTATGGCTGTTAATAGTTGCTATTCAAAAAGAACCCTTGTATATAGCTTTCATTAACTTCTTCTTGCTTACCGTTGACAATCCGTGTTGGTTTTATAGATTAAATTAGTTCAAAATTTGTTAAATTAAAAATGTGATAGTTATGTTTGTGAACGTCTTCTATGTTTGAATTCATTTAAATTTACTAGTATTCATCTAAAAATAACATATTTTATTATTCTAAGATCTGAATATCTCTAAATCTATTAGTAATTCCATGTAATAATGACTTTTGAAGAGAGCAATCTTTTAAATTGAACACAAGAAACTGAGTTGAGGAAATAAATAATACTTATTCTACAGAAATAAAATCTATATGGATATATTCTGAAGCAACTTCAGTATTTTAGCAGTACTAATAAGTTGCTTTTTCTATTACTATAATTGAATAAATCGATTTATTTTCATCTTCACTCAAGAAACTATAGTTAGCAAAGATATAATAAAGATCATTTTCTAAATTGGTAGCAATATTGTTATTATTTTATAAGATAATAGAAGGTTTTTCCTCAAAATCATTTTTTATGTATAAAAGATTATCTGACTTAAATGAATTCTAAACTACTAATAGTTTTTCACTGATAAAAAGGATATCAGTGTACCTTTCTATGTAATCTACAGAGAAAGAAAAATAAGAAAACACAATAACTAACCTTTCATGCCTTGATATGAGTCCAAATAATTTAATTTTCATGTCAATTTCATTTATAAACATAGTAATAGGTTGATACACAGTTAGATCGAAAAAATCAGGATGAGATATCTCTTTATATTTAATAACTTTTTTATTTTTACGAATAATAAATACTATCTTCCCATAGATATTCAGCGAAACATAGAATTCTATTCCTCTTATTTTATCAGTAACGAAACCATTTAAAAAGGAAACTGTTTGCCCAAAAAATTTAACTGAAGAGTTAAAGCAATTTTCAATTAACTATCTCTTAATAGAAACGCCTTAAACATCAAAAACATTATCCTCTTAACATACAACAATAGTCTCTTTATCTTAATCATCAAATGGTTTTCTTAAATACATTTATGTGACTTTACCTTGTTTCAATGGAATCTCTTAAACAAAACTAAAATCAGTATCAAAGACATATATTGAACTTTAAGATATTTCTTTAGATGTAACGTAAAGGAAAGGACTAGAATAGGCCAATAAAAAGTTTCTCCCTTCAGTACTAAGAATATATGAGCGAGTATCTTTACCATTAATTATAGAATCTAAATCATAGATTTCAATACTATTAATGTAATGGATAGAAAGGAGCCCTCGTTCTTAGACTATAGAAGCAGAATAATACTATTTCTTAAATTCATATTAGGCTGATTAAAATTGAATAAGATCTGCAACAGTGATAGAATACCCATCAAAAAACAAAGCATATGGCTTATTTTGTAAAGAATAATAAATGAGAGAAAAGACACTTTGAATAATATAGTCCTAACTCCATATTGTTTGTATTAAAGCTGCTCTATTTAAGGTTATTTGGTAATAATCATATTTTAATTAAATTATTTCAATCTTCTAAAGAGTTGTAATTAGTAAGATTTTTAAAGTATTTTCGAGTCTTATATCTAATATTTACTGGCCAATATACTCATCTGCTAGTATATTTAGTGTTTCTAAATTTTAAATAATCCCTATTTCATTTAAGTGAATGCTTGTGGTTACAATTTTTTTAAATAAAATAAAAATATTTATAATTCTTTCAAATAACATGAAAAGCATATTTAATTACATGAATCATTTTCTATAGAAGTTGTTAATAGGAGAGATTCATATCTTTCAAGTTCAAATAAAAAGGATTTCCTATTATTTAGCATATTTTCAGGCTATTTTGCTTATAGAATGGGGATTAAAGTCTTTTCATGAAAGATTTCTATCATCGTAGTGTACATAATGTAAATTTTTTTCTAATAATAGACTATTTTAACAACATTTTCTCTTATTTTAATAGAATCTATATACTTATACTCTTTTAAACTGTAAATATTGGCCTATCTTTCATTATAGAATATTACACTATCCTACATAACTATCATTCGAATTCCAATACTTGATGCTGCTGTTTTTTAAAAGAAAGTTAGTTATTTAGTTAAATTATTAAGAAATAAATAGAATATAATAAAACATTCGCATTAAATTAGTGGAGTTAGTTATAGTTTTAAGTAAAAAATTACTAGAATCTTTTTAAATTTACTTATCTGAAATTTATTTATTTTGCTTATTTTATCAATCAAATAACTCCTCTAATATTTTTACAAGAAATAGTAGAAATAAGATATAATTTTATATTGTACTATTGGATTTATCAAAGCACTTTTCCCTTAATTCATTGACAAAATTCTCTTCTATACACAATGGAATGGCTTAGCAATATCTACCCATTTCATTAGTTGCATATTAATCTTAGCATTATGAGGTTTCTGCAATTTTCTTGCCATTTTACCCATCCATATATGCATATTGATCAGCTGATTAATAAATACAATATTCCCTATTATCAGAGAGTGTAAATTTATCTTCGCAAATCTAACAGTACTTAGAATCTTAGCATTATTTGCAATATATAATGTTGCATGTATTACACTATCCATCATTATTATCATCAAAGAAATTCTGAGGACACTTTGAAACACATTCTCCTTTATATTTATAATTTCTGCATTAAAAGCAATCACTAGAAGAAGGACCTTTACACTATAAACACTCTGGATGGCAATTAGAGCATTCCAAAAAACTAATTTAGTATTCATTCATATTACAAAGTAGTTTTTAATTAAATCCATTTCCAATTAAGACTTTAACCATACTTAGCAATGTAATCAATTTATAAAAAATGGAATTTTTAATCATCTTTGATAATTTCTTAAAATGTATATCTATTCAATTCCTTTAGAGATAAATTAATTAATAACTATCTTTTAAATTTGATTAGATTTGTTATCTCATTAATTACATTATGGGTATTTAAGGGTATAGTAGAATTTTTAAAAAAATACTTCTATTATTTCAAGAATTTTTGAACGAATAGTTCGCTTATTCGAATATTCGTCACAACACTGAAAGAAATTATACAAATGGTTATATAATTTTAATAATGATCAAAATATTAAAGCATACAAAAATGAATTAATAAAAATAGAGAAAAATGAAATTACAAATAAAAGCATATAAAAGAAGTTAAATAACAAATTAATTCAATCTAATAGCAAATCCCAATGAGAGTAATTCTTTTAGTAGCTTAAATAAGGCTTTACTTCCTTATCATAGGCTAAGATCATCATAAATTATAAGAATTATTTTTGTTTTTAAAATAGAGTTAATTTTATTTCTAAAGGAATATTTTCAGAAAGTAATGAATCTATCTTCTATGTGAAGTATGTGTAGCATTGATCTAACTATTCAATTTTCTCAATTTACCTTAAATTTTTGCTTCTAAATAGGTTTCTGCATAAGTGAATTGCTTTCCTTTATTAAGAACTTGGGATGTTTAAATCTAAACACTTTAGAATAAATGATAATGACTATTAAAATTATAATAATTTTTTATGGTTATAAGAAATCAGATAATATATTGTTTTTTTATTATCTATTGAAGATTTTAGCTACAAACATTAATAAAGAATAGAATTTGATTTTTCGTATTAGCCTATATAACAATGTCCTAATCCCCAATAAATTTAATACTCACAATTATTAGGATTAATATATACACATTTTTCAAGATTCTAAATGTAGCTATCATAATTCTAATATTTATATTCTAGATTATACATTAGTACATATAATTAGGCATAATCAGGGTTATCTTCAATTCCTTTTTATAAGATTTACCTCTATAGCTCATCTTCTTCAGATTATTCTAAAATGTTTGCATATACATAACAAGTAAATGGATTCTTTGGATCTATTTCATAAGCCTTTTCAATATATTCTCTAGCTTTTTCAAAATTATTTTATTAAACTTAGAAAAGAGCAATATTAGCAAGTAATAATATATTGGATGGATATTCTGATATAAGCTATAAATAGTTTTTTTCTGCTTCTTCATATAATTGTAATTTGCTTTGGTAAATAGCAATATAGTTCCTAATAAAAGGAAATTTAGGATTGACTGTAAATAATTCATTGATACAATTTAAAGCTTCTAAAGTTTTATTTTCCAAATAATAAGTCCAACTTATCAAAGGTATAAAATCTTACTCAAATTCTTTCAAATTACTCTTAGCTAAGATAATAAGGTTTCTACCTACTCTCTAATCTTCATAATTAGAATCAACTACCATTTAATATGTACCCAATCCAAATTAATATGCACCTATGCTGTAATTTGATGAATTCTCATTCTAATTTTTATAATCTTCCAATATTGTCTTCAATTATTCATTAATTTTAACAGAAGAATCTTAATTGTAGTAATAAGTTTACCATTAATGAAAACTTCGAATAATTACTTCTAAATGATCAATTTTTTTGTTTTCAGTTCTGTTTTAAGTGATAGTATCAAGCAAGTTATCAAAACAGGAAAATCCTTATTAATAGAATCCCTATTCAATATAGCATATCGATTTATAAAGCTACGCAATTTTATAATCATCGAACAGATTTTTATTAGAACTGTCATTTATAAGCTAAATACAATCTTAAAATTTAGAGTTATAGTAAAGTTATCTTATACATTCTACTAAATTTTGTTCTTTCTATTCTTGTTTTATCATTGAATATTAATTAAATATTATCAAATTTTAATTAATATACTAAATTTAATTGAATATTTACTTCTATTTTAAAATGAATTTCAATTTTCTTTTATTGCTATATAATTGAATAAGTTAATATCATTTGAACAAGCAACAAAATAATCAATATAATTAAAATCTTATTTTAAATTGAACTGATACTTTATTTATAATTTACTCTACCAACAATAAAAAAAAATTAATTTGTATTAATCATAAAATTCATTATTTGAAATAGTTAAAAAAAATTTTATTTATCTTTTTTTTAAAAAAATAGAAAAATTGAAAATTTAAAAATAATAACTTGTAATATTTGGAGTGAATTTTTGCATTAATTTCTTATTTCAAAAATAATGCTATTTGTAAGGATAGTTCTAACTCCGTAAGGCAATATTTTTAATAAAATTTTGAAAAATTTCCCCCCCTCACAAATAAAAGGCTTAATAGCTATATTAATTAAGGATCTCTATTCATTTAAGGGGGGTGGAGGGTCAAAAAATGAGGATTACTTTATTTGAAATTTAAATTTAATAAACATTAATTAATGAGAGGAGATTAAAAGAATAAATAGAAAGAAAACAATTTATCTTTCATAATTATTAGTTTATTTATTTTTCTTTTGATACTAATTTTAAAATTTTAAAATTATATAATCAATAATTAAAATAACTAACCTATTATATAAATGAGAATTGTTATAATTTTTTATTTTGATAGAAATACTAAAGCTAAGAAAAATTAATGAATAAAAAAAGTTATATTGAAATTAGATATAATAACATTTAAAAGAAGTTAAATAACAAATTAATTCAATCTAATAATAAATCCCAATGAGAAATATTCTTTTAGTAGCTTAAATAAGGTTTTACTTCCTTATCATATGCTAATATCATCATAAATTATAAGTAGGATTTTTATTTTTATAATAGAGTTAATTTTATTTCTAAAGGAATATTTTCAGAAAGTAATGAATCCATCTTCCACGAGAAGTAAGCATTGGATTGATCTAATAATTCTATTTTCTCAATTTACCTGATTTCATTACTTTCAAGAAGTTTTTTGCATAAGTGAATTTCTTTCTTTTATTCAGAACTAGGGATGATTAAATCCAAACACTTTAGTATAGATGATAATGACTCTTAAAATTATTATAATTTTTTATGGTTTTTAGAAATCAGATAATACATTGCATTTTTAATATTTATTGGAAATATTTAATTCAAACATTAATAAAGAATAGTATTTGACTACTCGTATTAGCCTATTTAAGAATGTCCTGTTCCCCAATAAATTTAATATACACATTCATTTGGATTAATATTTACACATTTTTCAAGATTCTAAATATAGCCATCATAATTCTAATATTTATATTCAAGATTAGACATTAGTACATATAATTAGGTATAATCAGGGTTATCTTCAATTCCTTTTTATAGGATTTACCTCTATAGCTCATCTTCTTCAGATTATTCTAAAATATTTGCATAAACATAACAAGTAAATGGATTCTTTGGATCTATTTCATAAGCCTTTTCTATATATTCTCTAGCTTTTTTAAGATCATTTTATTTTAAGTAGAATTAAGCTATATTATCAAGGAATACTATATTTGAAGGATATTCTGATATAATCTTTAAATAATTTTTTTCTGTTTCTTCATATAAGTCTAAACTGTTTTAGTAAATTGCAATATAGTTTCTAATCTAAGGAAATTTAGGATTGATTGCAAATAATTCATTGATACAATTTAAAGCTTCTAAACTTTTATTTTCCAAAAAATAAGTCCAACTTATCAAAGGTATAAAATCTTACTCAAATTCTTTCAAATTACTCTTAGCCAAGATAATAAGTTTTCTACCTACTTTCTAATCTTCATAATAATTATCAACTACCATTTAATATGTACCCAATCCAAATTAATAGGCACCTATGTCATAATTTGACCAATTTTTATTCTAATTTTTGTAATCATCTAATATTGTCTTCAATTATTCATTAATTTTAACAGAAGAATCTAAATTGTAGAAGAAAGTTTACCATTAATGAAAACTTCAAATAATTACTTCTAAATGATCAATCTTTTTGTTTTCTATTCTGTTTTAAGAGATAGTATCAAGCAAGTTATCAAAACATGAAAATCCTTTTTAAAATAAACCCTATTCAAAATAGCAAATCGATTTATAAAGCTAAGCTATTTTATAATCATCAAGCTGATTTTTATTAGAATTATCATTTACGAACTAAATACAATCCTCAAATTTTGAGTTATAATAAAGTTATCTAATACAGTCTACTAATTTCTGATCTTTCTATTCTTGTTTTATCATTAAATATTAATTAAATATTATCAAATTTTATATCAAATTAATAAATTGAATATAATTGAATGTTTACTTCTATTTTAATATGAAATTCAATTTTATTTTATTGATTCATAATTGAATAAGTTAAAATTTTTTGAAGAAATAATAAAATAATCAAAATAATTTAAATCTTATTTTAAATTTAATAGATACTTTATTTATTATTTACTCTACCAATTATAAAAAAATTTAACAAATAAAAATAAATTTTTATTAAATCTTAATTAAACCTTTTTTGGAATATGATATAAAATTGAAGTACAAATTTTACTAAGGTTGGGCCTTAATTAATATGAATTAAAGAAAAAAAACATATATTGAATTTAGTTTATTGTCTCTTTTTAGTTACTTTTTTAATTCCATTTCTTTTTAATAAATTATTCAGCAAATATTTATTAGAAAAGTCCATTCTTATTTACTAAAAAATATTTTTTATGTGAGAGGCTTTTTTCAGGTTTCTCTCATATTGATTGATTTATTGATGGTCATTTTATCTTTTCTATTATCCCTATTACTTTTTCTAAACAGAAAATAGAATTAGCCTTAATTTATACCCATAGTATTTAAAACTAAATCAATATTTTTATTTAAAAAACGTATAATTGAATATTTGTGATAGAATGAATGCAGTAGGATTGTATTAAAAGGTAAATTATTTATAAACTTTTTAATTTATTCATCCTTATTTAAATAGAAATATTCTTCTTACCTTCTTGATATAACCAATTAAAATAAAAGAAGAAATAGTTTAGAGATATTAAAGATTTAGTAGAAATAGTAGAAATATAGAGAGAGTAAGATATTAACATATGAATTAGATATAATTAAACTCTTAAAAAGAAAATCGGCTGATAGAATTAGAGAATATTAATAGTAAATCTCCTTAATTAATAGGAGTAAAATACAAATAGGATGAACAAAGAGAGTAAGAAAGTTCTCCTTAAAGTTTGCTTCACCCATCTGATTATAGTGATGATGCAGTTTTAGAAATTTAGAGTGGAAAACCGCAATATTAAAAGCTTTCTTAATTTAAATAGCAAACTGAAAATAATGAGAAATATCCCTTAGATGATTAAGATATAGAAGGATAGAACAATGAATTATTTGATAACTAATATCCATAATTAAATGAAGAGAATCCAGATTAAGAATCACTAATTCCTAAGATTAAACCTTAAAATATATTAAAGAAAAGCGATTCAGTATTGATGAAAAGAAAATTACTAAGAATTGTTGTACTAATACTATTAGAGATATTTATTATAGGTATGATAGTTGGGTTTTACTATAAGGCAGGATTCTATAGAGGGGAAATTAGTTTTGTTGATGGTGATAAAATAAGTTTTAATTTAAAAAGTTGTGTTTTAAAAGTTTTTGATTATTCTGAAGATTTAATTAAGCATCAGGATATCAATTTTTTACAGACTAAACAGTTTCCAACAAAAATTGAAGAAAACATTCTACTTATGTATGTTTTTCCTGATACTAAAAGAATAGATATTGAAAATAACTTTATTTATGTAAGATTATTATTTAAAAATTCATAAATTATGGCTAATTTTTTAATTAGGAAGAAATAGATGAAGGAAAGTATATAGAAATACAAAACTAGTAAGATTTTTAATAATGCCAAATAACTATGCTTGTTTATAAGCCAACTTCATTAGCTAGCCTTTAAATAGAATGTAATAGAGAGGATTGCTTTGTTATAATAAACTCAAAACAATTACAAATAGATGATTTAAATGTTAGTGGATATTCTATTGATTTTACATCTAACTATTTAAATACAAAAGTAAATTAATTATTTATTGATATTAGTCAGTTATTTATGATTGATTTTTTTATTTAGAAATTGAACATAGAATCTTATTTTGGTTACATAGAAATAAATGATGGTTATTTTGACAATGCTACCCTTGAAATTAGTACTGGCGATATTGCTATTTAATCTACAAAAAGTATAGAAGTTTCAGTAGAAATGGTTTAGAAATTATATTGCTTTACAACTTATTCTGATGTCGAGATTAAACCAGATATTAAAGATTTATCTCCTAATTGTATTCCAGGTAAGTTTAGTTATTTATCTTACTATCTCATTTAACTTTAATTAACTCTTTATTTTAATTATTTTCCTCTCAAAAATATTTTGAACTTTGAGTTTGTTTTTATTTTAATGCCTCCCTTTCCATATCTTTCATTCGAATTATTAATAAATTGATTCTCAATCAACTTTTTGACTTTTTTTTAGAATTAAAATATTAATAATAATCTTAAAATATAAATAAATAAATAAAAAGCACATTTTCTTCTTTCAAAATAATTTTTTTGATATAGAAATTTAGGAAGATATCTTTTTAGAAAAAGTATGAAGGGAGGAGGATATAATATAAATTTTATTTATACTAATATTATATTTCAATTTTAATTTTTAACTTTTTATGAATAAGTATTCCCATTCAGATCTTAAGAATAAACTTCATAAAATGTGGTGGCTTAAAGATGTTTTTAGGGAAAAGCAGAAATTAAATCTAAAGGAAATGAACCTAATCAGATTTTATTAGCTAAAAGCACTTTTGGAAATGTTTTTGTGAATGTGTTAGAGTAACCTGGATCTTCAGCTGAGTTTAGTAAGTATAAAAGTTTTGAAACTAATGTATATGGCGAGGAAGGGATGGGAGTTGATCTTTCAACCTTATCTAAGGAATAAATTTTAAAAGACATTGAAAGCGCTAAAAATCCTAAAGTACATGACCCCATATTTCTGTTAGTTTTTGGATCAAAATATACATAATCATCAACATTTACATAATGGCAGGTAATCTTTATTTGTTTCATATAATCTTTAACAACTATTTTTTCTACAATAAGGTAACTTTTAATCCTGCTTATTCTTATTTAAAACCTTGGTGGTTAGGAACGCTTTCCTTTACTCTGCTCACTACTTAGTTTTATTATAAAGATCTAACCTTAGCTCCTGGTTTTTGTCCCCATGTACCAAGCTTAAATAAAGATAGAATTATTTCTATATAAAATATATTAGAGAAGAACTTTATTGAAGAAAGTAGTAGGAATACGAAAATACTAACATTATCTTGGCTTGAAGGAATAGATCTACCAAATTTAAAATTTGAAAAAACTTAAATTTATGATGGGATTATGAAATTTAATAAAGACTCTAATTATAAAGAAGATTGGATAAACTTTACAAAAGATTAAGATAGTACTATCCACGAAAATCTCCTCTCTCTTTAATAGAATGGTAAACTATTATTATAGTAAATGAAAATAAACTATAATTTTTTAATAAAAGGAACTCTCTATGCTGCCTTAATTGTGAGTATTGTTCTGGCAATAATTCTTGGTCTTGTATTCATGGTTGGAATTGTATACATAATAAATAACAATTATATCTATCTACTGAATTTTATGAAGCATATTGACACATACTAAAAGATAGTAGAAGATACTAAATTACAGTAGGTTAATAGTTAATAAATTATTGAAGATGATGATGGCACAACACAACTACAGGATGAAGAAGTATTTTTATGAAAATATTTTTTTGATAATAACCATTATTTTAATAGATATAGCATGAAGACAAGCAATTTGATAAATATTAAAAAATGGCTAATAATGATTCTATTCAATAAAAGTATACTGTAAGTGGAATGTGCAATTTATTCTACACTCTAATCTACTTATCTCCTCCATTAAGTGCATATATAGATTAAGTTGCTCTTTTACTTTAAAAGGCAAGGACCAATTCTATTTAAAGCTTTTATTCTCTTCTTTTTGAAAAAATTTAAGCTAATTAGGATTCTAATGATGAATCAATTCATAATTTTGATAAAGATCAAATTACTGGTACAGAACTTAAATGCCTGTATGAATAATATTGCTACTTAAATAGATTATTAGAAAGAAAATTGGATGAAGACTATAGTGTGAAGCTGTTAATGCAAAAAGGATTTAAAATATCTTTAAAATAGGATTTTTTAATTACTTATTATACTTATATCAAATATGAAGGCTAATTAAAATTTGTTTCTAACAAGGCAAATTCAGCACAATCCTCATTAGATTTATTTATCACCTCTTGTTTCAAGTTAACTAAATTTGATTGTGATAGCATAGATTCCCTAACATTTCAAAAATATTATGAAGTAAATATATTTTAAATACCCATATTACTATCAGCTTCTCATTTTTAATTATCAGGAATTTTGTGAATTAAACCATTTAGAATAGAAAAACATTAACGAGAAAATGTTGAAAAAGGATTATGGCATAGATACTAAATTTCTTCCTTAATAGGTAGTAGAAAGAGATGTAGAATTGACTTAAAAGAATCAAAAGAAAACATATCTTATTAATAAAAATAGAGTAAAGAATAACTTTAAAATACTTCTTTCTTAAGACATTACTTAATTAACAAATGAAAATGAGAATTAAGCAGAATTAAATGATACTATGATTCAAATATATACACCTAAAGGCTGGTTCTTTTATGATGTTTTTACAGTTATATCTCATTTGGCTTTTATTATATTACTTGGTTGTCCAGCTATTGCTCTTATTCTTTTTATAAGAACGTAGTAATATAAGTACACAATGGTTCCCTTATAAAAATACTTTAGCTTGTAAAATTACATTTTTAGCTTTTTTTATTTAAAAATATTTACATAAAAAATAAATAGAGAAGACTTTTTATATAATTTTTCAGTTTTACCTGTGAAGTTAATGAATGATAATAGCTTAGTATAAACTATCACGATAATTACTGTCGTTTTTTGGGGTCTTTGTTCATGGGATTTAATTTACTATTATATGTTACTTAATTTTCCTCAAGAGAGATACTTTTAAAATTACAGGAAGGCATAGAAATTAAGAAAGATTGTTTCTAGGATAATGTGGGTGATCGCTCTTTTTGCCACTTACTTCATTATTGTTTATTTGTGCTTAGTATTAACTTGGCTAATATTGAGTGCTATTATCAACCCTGAAGCATTTCTTCCATATGCTACTTCTTCTGCTACTTTTGTTACTTTAATTGGAAATAAATATAGGTAAAGTACATTTTTGAAAGTTTTAAACTAAATCCTTTTTGTTGGAATAGGTAATTTAAAGAGATTTCATAATAGGGATTCGAAAAGCTTCTAATATATATTAAATAACTATCTGGGGATTAGTTTTAAGAAATCTTAAAAAAAATGGATATTATTGATACTATATCAAATGCATTGCCTACTAATTAAATTAAAAGTTTAGTGGAAGAAGCTTCAAACTTAAATATCATAGACTCTTAACTTTGCGAAAATATCTAAAATAATTTAGAGATAATGGTCAGAGATCCATCAGCAGTAATTAATATTGGAAAAGAAATGGTTAATATAGCAAATGATCCATAGGGATACGTTACTGATTTGATATCTAAAATGGACGGGAAAGTTAAAGAAGAGCTTTAAAAAACAGTAAAATATTCTTATTAAAGAAATTAAAATTTTCATTTAATTCTTTGTTAAAATAGGTTTAATAGTATTTACCATTTTTGTATTCTAGCCTTATTTAGACTATTGAGGATTTATTTAAGGGTTAGAAATAAAAATTAAAATAAAACCTGATTTTCTTCATGAAAGGATTAGTGGAAGAAATAAAAAATAAAAGAACTAAATAAAATGAAAAAGAATAAGAAATTATTTTTTAACAAATCTAAATGTAAGAAAGCCCTCTCCTTTAGTTAATAAAGGATCTTTGTAATGAAAATTAAGAATTATCAATCGAAGATATTAAATAACAGCTGATTAAAAACATTTGTTTAGTGATTTACAAAGTGATAATATTGTAATAAAACGAAAAATTGAATTAATAAGAAATCAAAAGTTATAATTAAAAGCAAGAGATATCTAAATCATTTTAAGAAGGTAATTAAAATGTACCCCTTTTAGAGGATTAAGACAATTCATAAGAGAAAGATAATAAAATTAGTATTTCTTAAATTGATAATTAGTATAGTTTCTAAATTAAAACTAAGACATTCTTAGATAAATAAGCCATAGATAAATTGAATAATAAGAAAGGCCAATTCTAGGATGAAGACGAAGATGATTTTGAAGAAAAGTATGTTGTAGAAGAAAAAACGAAAGAGTAAATAAAATAAAAGAGAAAAGCTATAACTGAAGAATCAATAGAACATATTTTAAATTTATATTTCTTCTCTTCTAACAATAATTCATAGGTATTTCTTCATTCAAATTTTAGTTAATTTATTTAAATAACAAACAACTCTTTAAAAAAAATAATAGGATTTTTTAAAAGAAATTTTGAAAATTCTCAAAAATAATGATCTTGTAAAAGATTCAGTTGTATTAACTTATATCAGCCAAATGAATTACTTATTTAAAACATTTATAACGTTAAATGAAAAATAGAATATCATCTGTGTTAATGATTCATAAACTAACTTAGATTAGTTTTTAAAGAGTATTCAAAATAATTTTAAACAAGAAAATAATATTTCTATTTCTGATTTACTTTAACTATAGACTCAATGTGCATTTTCAAGTATGTAATCAATGATGCTACCTTCAATTAAAGAATAATCAAATATTTGTTTTAAGCTTCAAAAGGCGTTATCAAACAAAGTAGAAAGCAAAAACCTATTAGAATAAGAATAGTAGGAAGACAAAAATGAACTCTTTAACGTTAGTTCAAAAGCAGATTAATTTGAAAAATCAGAATAAGAAGAAGAAGGTGAAGATGAAAATGATTCCCTCATTTCTTTATATTCCTTCTGGATTTAAGGATAATTACTTGAAATTCCAACGGATACGATTAAAGATATATTTAATGATTTATCTAATAATTTTATTGAATATAAAGATCTATAAAACCTTTTAACTTCTAATTCTAAAACTAAAAGAGGAAGAGGAAGAGAGGGATAGATATAATTAAAAAACTTAAAGAAAACATAATAGTTCTTCAATTTAATTGATATACTTTTCAATAATCCTTAAATTAGTATTAAGAAACTAATTTTAACTAGTGATAATATCTATGGTATAACTGATAAATCATTGGTTTAATAATTTTCGACCATAGTTAAGATGAAATTTTCAAATTTAATCAATTCTTCTGAAATAAAATAATTGAATCTGAATTCAATTAGTAATACTTTACATATAAAAGAAGGAATGGTTAGAGGCTTAATATTCTTTTTAACTAATAAATTAATGGAAAATGAAATTCAATACTTTTTAAAGGTCATATTTAACTAAAACAAAGTAAATTATTTTTTTATTGGACAAAATTTAAAAATTATATTTTTAATTTAATAAAATAGATATAGGAAAACAAAATTAAAACATTTTTAAATGTTTATGGAGTTCTTTCGGCTGATAATGAGTCTGATTTGAATTTCTATTTAAATAATTTGAATTTTAGTTTGCTTAAATTAGCGGTAAAAAGTGAAGGAAAATCATATAGAATTACCTAAGAAGATTTAACTTTAGTTTTCTTATATTTCTAAGGCAATTATTGCCAATCTATGAGAATATCCTCCAGAGTAAAACAAGCATTTGAAAACATTTTCTCAAAAAAAATACAATTAGATAAGTTAAATAAGCAGGAGTATGTAAGAAGTCTCATTAATGATTTGACCATCACTACTGAGTAATTTGAGCCAATCTAAAATTAAATTGAAAGATAAAGGATAGCTTAGATTAATTTAGAAATAACTTAAGGAATATAAACACTTTTTTCTATTGAAAAACATAGTTAATTAAGTATAATCAGTATTAATAAGATATTTAAATTGCTGAACATTGATTTCTCTTAAAAAAAATAAATTTACACTAGCAACGAATTATCAATATTTTCAAAAATTATTTCAATAAGAAATCTAAAACTAAATCAATAAATATCTTCTTAACTCTTTAAAGAATCAATTATCGATCTCTCGATAATTTTAAATGTTGATGAATCTCAGCTTGCAAATTTCATTACAATGCTCTCTAAAACTAACCCAGATACCTTATAAAAGTAAAGAAACAATTTTTAATTTTGATTTTTTTATAGGAATAACAAAAAGTTTAGTAAATGTTTAGATTTTTATCTCCCCCCCTCCCTCCCTCTAATTTTTCAATAATTAAAAAGAATTTAATTTTTAGAGAAAAATTATGTGGATATTATAATTCAAAAATACTTTATATTAATACATTGTATGTTATAGAAATAAAATAATTTCTTATTTTTATATTTATTTAGCTAATTTATGATCAACTTAAATTACAAACAAGATGAAAATAATGAATACAACAATCAGACTAAGTTTATAAATTATTTAGGATAACTATTTCATCAGTTTGAGTAAAAATAGGCTATAATAGAAGATTTATAAAAAGATCTTTTTTAGTGCAGATTGCCTGTTAAGCTATTAAAAAATACTTTAATGTTTAACATTCTCCCAAATGACTCTGAAACTATGTTTTTCATTTTATAAGCTTACAATAGATAGATTTCTCCTTTTATTAAGTCTGTATTGAATTATAGATATGATGTTTAATCATCTATTCAATTCAATTTAATGAACATTTTAAAAGAAAAACTTAAAAAATCTAGCGAGAATCAGAAATAAGGATTATTAACTTTGTTCAAAATGTTTAGCAACTCTAAAGATATCACTAAACAATTATAGATTTTTGCATAATTTTTAAGCAATTAGCAAAAAGAATTACCTCTACTATTAATTTGTATGTGCAGCTTTTTTAATTCAACTTAAGATGACGTTGAATTTTTTAAAGGTGATGCTGAATAAGATTCAATAAGTAACAGAGGTAAATTACAGAACAAATATACGATTGAAGAATATATTTGTAAATATTTGATGATTAAGAAAGAGTTTTTTTAAATTTTACCAAACATACCAGTAGCAGATGATCCTTTACTTTCTAGTCAATATTTTATCAAATTCTATAGATAGACTGACTATTAAATATAAAGATAGTAGTTAGAAAATGAAAAATAAATTAATAATAAATCTTAGTAAGATAAGAATAACTAGCTTTAATAGCAAAGTTAAAGTAAAAAAATTTCTGAATTAAATACTAATCTGTAAAATAGAGTAAATATATCAGAACAATAAGTTGAATAATATGTTAGGTTAATTGGAGGATTCAAATATAATTCATCTTTTATAAGTAGAGAGTTAAAGATACCTGCTGATATAGTTGAATTGAATTGCCTTATTTCCGATTTTAAAAATTCAGGATCAATAGATAAATTTTAGAGTTTAGTTGAAAGCAATACTGCTAAAAAGGTTTTATCAAAAATAGGTGTTGATATCAATGAGTATGAAAGTTTAATTAAGACACTTCATTAATATTAAGATAGCATTACACAATAGGAATTCTAAAAAGAATTTAAACTCTCTGAAGACTTTGACTATACTTGTTTATTTAATCTATTTGCTCTGCATAAATTGAGATTAAAATTATTAGGTTAAACCTAAATAATAAATATGCGAAATTAAATAACAAAAGAAATTTCTTAAAACCAACTAGTAAAAGATATGGGGATAGATTTAACTTATCTATCATTAATGTATGGCTTATCAGGTCCTTTTTCTATGATTTAAACATTTTGCACTGGTGAGTTACTGATGCTAACTTCTAAGAATAAAAGTACTGTAAAAAAATAATGTGCACTTTTAGGGTAATATAATATTTATTTATAATTACAATCCTCAAACAATATTTTTATTTATATAAAAAGGATATTTACTAAAAAATCTGCTACCCATATATATAATTTAAAAATGTAGATCTTTTAAAAATTAAAAAAATCAAATCGACTGATAGGATAAAAAGAAGTAATTAAATCCCTTGAATTAAAATAGGCAGCTAATGATGATGATGAGGAGGAAAATATTGAATAAGCAAAAATTACTCCGTTAATTAAAAATAGCGACTATAACCATAATATATATCTACTTTGCACAGAATTTTACTTAAGTCCCTTATGGATATATTTGTTTACAGGACAAAAGTATAATTGGAGAAATTTTATTAAAGCAAGTAGATTAGAATAGAATTAAGAGATTATTTATCTTCCTATAATGGCTTTTGTAATTATCTATAAACTCAAGTAAAGTCCTACATTACTTAAGGAACTCTTAATTTAAAATTAATTAGCAATTTTATCGCCAAATATATATACAGAAGAAGAATAAAGAGATTCTAAAATACTTACTTAATTGCAAGCAGAGAAAAATAAATTAATATCAGAGCAGAATAGAATACTTGCAAAAATATTTAGTAAAAAAATAGAAAGGTAACTTAAATTTTATATTCCCTTTCTACTCTATTTTTCATATAATTTTACTAAATTAAATAAAGCTTTACTGATATGAACTGTTAGATGCAATACTTCTAAACTATACCATTTGTAATTGCTCCCTGCGAATATGAAAGATTAAAAAAATAATTAAATTATCCTCTAACATAGAAAAACTTTGAATAAATATTGCAAGATTCTATGAGAATATATTAAATTGAAGAGATTATTAGCGACTATATTCATTAAAGGTAACTTAGATGTTTATTTATATTCTTTAAAACTGCTTCTCTTAAATTTTTATTCTTATCACAATAAATAAATGAAATTACCATTAAACTAAATACTAATTCCTTCTTTTCTATATTAAAGGGACTCTGTTCAAAATTAATCCTTATACGATTTAATATAGAAAATATTCATAAAGCATGATCTAGATTTTTGTGATTTTAGAGTGAGAGACCCAAAATTAGTTGACGAGAATAAATATTCAAACAAAATGGTAACAGAATATTTTGGAAAAGATCCAATAATGCAACTTGTAGTGATAAGCACTATTTCAAATTTATAAGCTGCAAAAGAAGGATATTAAGGATTTAAGGAAAAAGATTAAGATCATTATAAATTAGTATCATATGAAGTTGATTTATTGCTCTCAACTCTAGAGTAATTCAACTTCTTTAATTAAGGTATGAGTGACCTAAGCAAGTACAAAATATTCAATTTCATAGTAAATTACTTTATACAAACAATCTTACTATTTCAGAATCAATTTAATTTATTTATTTACAAAGAAAATAATATTTTATCCTATTTAATTTGTTAAAAGAATTTTTTTATTCAATTATGAATTTAAATTAATATTAATTTTCTTGTTCCTCTCTCTACTTTATTATTAAATAGTTATCAATATAATCAAATTTAGATTGATTTTTAATGTTCTCTTATAAATTTTAATAGGCACTCTCTTGTGGATTTTACTTTGATGTTAAAGATATACTTAGTTGCCTACCATATTAAACTCTATTCGATTCAAATTACATAGAAACCTTTAGTAATATTAAAGAAGAAGATCTATTTAAAAATCAGAAATCTTACTTTTTATAAAAAATTCTTTCAAACTTGCTAAATACAATTCAATAAAGGAATAATTCTGAAAGTATAAAAGTAATTCATGATGAAAACAAGCCTTAATACTTTAGAATAATAGTAAAAGAAATTTACTAAAAAATTGCAATCTAGTAAGAATAACCATCTTAAAATTTCCTTGAGATTTTAATAGAAGGATTTGATGAATATATTTAGTAATATAATTTATTAATTTTCTTAGTAAATTTAATAATTTTGCATTTTTTCAATTCTAATTTATATAGTTCCTACTTTGAAGATGAGAAATATGTAAACGTGTACAGTTTATACTTAAATGAAAAGAGTAAAGACTATTAAAAATTAACTGAAGAATATAAGAGATTTTAGAATTAGATACAGTCAGATAACTTTTAAACAATTGCTGAAATTCTCCTATCTAAATATGATAGAATTTATAAAAATTCATATCTAACATAAAGATACTCAAAAGTAATTTATAATTAAATAATTTTTAATACTTATTTGTTTAATAATTTGATAATAATCATTTATTTTTATTCAAAATAGAGTTTGGATATTATCTCAAGTTTTCTCTACTTTTATGGATATGAAAATGAATCATACCTTTATAAAAATTCAATTGATGAGTTTAATCCTTAACTGCTAAAATTAACAATTAACTTTTAAAGCAATAAAAAATCATTATCCTAGCTTATGTTACTGTTTTAAAATGGATACAGTTTTAATACTACTTGCTTTTAAGAATATATGACTTTTAATTAAAATGCCCTTAATTACATTCAAAATTTAAGTTTTAACTTTGGTATCAGTTTTATGGAATAAATCGAAGGGCTTGTATAGGAAACTCCTTATTCTGAAAGAAATAAATGGTAAATTTATCTTATAGCGAAATGTTATTTTTTTAAATAATTCTTAAAAACACAGGGCATTGACAGATATACTAAAATTGGAGCTTTATAGGACAGAAATCTTGATGAAAGGAGTTAAATTTTCTCCTTATTTTAAAAAATCTTATGCTAGTTATGATAGCCTTTATAAATTTTTGTTTGGACTTGAATTAGTAAATAATTTTTGAAATAATATCTAATAATATAATTTTTTTAAAATAGTATTATTATAATATACTGTCTCCAGGATAGAAAAAGCATATTCTTTTAGATTATCAAAATAATTTTAGAGCTTAAGATAAGCAAGATAATAAAAGAATATAAAATGATTTATTATTTAAAATATGTAATTCCGTGATATTTTCCAAAGGTGTTTAAGTAGATCCTCAAATTATAGATCCTGAAACATAATAAATAAAAGAGGAATATTAGCTCTTAATGTAAATAATTAGAGGAATCTCAATAAATTAATGGGAATTTTTAAATGATTTGACTTCAAACTAAAGATTAAAGTAAATTTTGAATTATTTATGAAAGAGGAATACAATTAAAATTTTAAAAATAGAAATGAATTCTGTAGGCTTTTTAATTTAACTGAAGAAACTTTTTCAATTATTTAGCTGCTCTTGATAATAAAACCTGATATTTCTGGATTAATCAATGATTAAGAAAAGAAAAACTAATTTATATCTTCTGAATCTGTAATTTTTATTTAGATTTTCTATTAATTGCAATAAATTTATTTATAATAAACAGAGAAAATAATTAATAGAAGATTGTATGAAAAGTGGAATAAATTTAACACAAGAGGATAAAGAACAATTAGAAATGATTATGACTATTTCTAATTAATCTCTACCTCATTTAGTTGATTTGCAATAAGAAATAATTCAAAGAAAAAAAGTAAAAATATCATCAAACATTACATGATTATTCAAAATATTATATTTTATAGAATAGTAAACAGGGAAATTTGAATAGAGACAATGACTATGATGTTTCTTTTGAAGAATTACATTTAATTTTTTAATCAGTTCTTTTAACTAAATTTTCAACATAAATTAACTGGTTTAATATCCAGAAAAATGTAGAAAAAAATTAACTTAGTGTAAAATAGAATAATAATTTAGTATCTCAATATGAAAGTAGCATTTATTAAATGATAGAAAATATTCTATAAAGTTTTGATGTAATATCAAATTTGTTTTTATAAGACATTACTTCAAATAAAACTTCAATACTTGAGCACAACTCGGTGAGTAATTACTCTAAAAGTGGTAATCAGTCCATAAATAAACTAATTGAAACAGAAAAGTAATTAAATAAATATAATTCAAGCTATTTATTTTTTTAAAATACACTTTTTATTGAGGAAATATTCTTAATTTAAGATAATGATTATTTTCTTTTTCAAATAGAAATTTTAATACCTATTTTTATTAAGAAACTTCAATAGATAAATATTCTTTAGATTATATTTATTTTTAAACAAATTTATTAATCGAATTTTTAAATCAATCCTCATCTCCTCTACTACCTACCTAATCTCTTATACATTGTTAACCACCCTAAATATTTAATTTCAATATTTTTTAAATATTTAAAACATTTAAGGAGGAGAATATTAATATAAAAATTATAGAATTTTAAATTGTCCTCTATCTAATTCAAATATTTTTAATTTAAATAAAAAGGTTAGGAGATTTACAAAGCTTTAACTTGAGTGTTTATAATGCTTTATTCATTGAAAATTAAAGAAAAAATATTATTACAAAATCTCCTATTTCTTTTAGGTTTATGATAAAATTGTATCAATAAATTGAAAAAAAGATAGGGAAAACAAATATTTTGTAAACTAGATTTTTAATTCCAAACATAGATTAAAAGAATCTCCTTTAAAGATAAACTTAAAAAATTCCTGTAGGGTTTAATCTTGAAACTTGTTAAAAACTTACATCTTTAATATGTGGCACACCATTTAATGTGCTAACTAAGAGATATAAGTTAATGGAAATAATGGAAAGATCATCTGAAATATTCATCAAGAACTAACCTTAAGAGTTTATAGAATCAATTCTAAATGAGGAAGAAATATAACATTCTCTCAATTTTGATTAAGCTGTAGATACTCTCTTGTCAAAGATACTACAGTTTTACTATATTAGCTTTAATTCTAGCTTGTTATCAATATCTATGAAAAATAAACTCAAATTATGCGAATATAAACTATTAAAGAGTATAATAAGTATATGCTTAGATTAGAATTGGGGCATATGCAAATCACATTTATTCAAACAAAATTCTAAAGAATATAAATTTATAGACACTATTATTTCTATTTTTATTGAAAATAAAATCAACTTCTCCTTAAAGTAAGTTAGTGAGGTATATGAGTTATTTATTTATGATTAGAAACAAATTTATTTTTTATTAATAATATTCAAGGAATTTGTTGAGTACTTTTCTCAAAATATTGCAGAACTCTAAGGATACTTAACTAAAAAGAGGACTTAAAATATATTCAATGCTTTAAATACTATGCTAAATCGTTCAATTTTGAATTTAAAAGATTAGATAATTACAGATGAATTTTTAAATTTACTAGGACAAATAAGCAAAGTATATATTGATAGGAGAATGGTAGAAAATATGATTTATCTTTTTGTAAATAATGATCATTCAAAATTAATCCAAATTATCAAAGATGCAAAGTTGATGCCTGAAAATGATATTAGCTTTATAAGCAGCTCTATAGATTAAATCAGTTCTTTGTCGATTTTTAAAAATAGAAAAGAAATACAAACAATTAATTAAAAACCATAGTAAACAGGAACTAATGATTAAATGAAGGATATTATAAAAAGAATATAGGAAGGAAAAGTAAATAAATCTCATTCTTTAATAAAAATTTATTTTATTTTATAAAAAATAAGATATCGGTTAAAGATATATTTTACTCAATTGACAGCCAAGGAGATGGAAATGGGCTAATATCATTGACAGAATTTTGCCATTTTTTAAGAAGAACAGGTTTAATTTAATATTTTAATAATTTAGAGTATAATTTTATTTTATTATTAAGGTATTTAAATGAGTGAACATAGAACTAATGAATTATTTGCTACAATTAAGAAAAATAGATCTATTAGCTAAAAAGAAAATGATGAATCTCAACTTAACTTAGAAGAATTTGAAGAAGCATTCAATTACATAACTTTGAAGAAAACAGATATGTCTTTAGAAAAATTGGGAATTTCACCTGCTTTACTAGCTCTTTCTTTAGGAACTCTAATAATTATCCTTATACTTTTATTAGTTTTTATCTTTTTAGGAATACAAGCTTTTGCTTTAGGAGGTACTTTTGGTAGTATAATAAATTCTATTATTCCAATGGTAGCAACTTCTGGCACTGCCTATTCTTAAAGTAATAAAGAAGAATCTTTAAAAGAAGATAACGTTAAAGGAGTAGTGAAAGAAACCTAATAAATTCTAAATTCAAATGAACTTTGAGTTAAAATAATAATATTTATGCTTTAAATTATTTATTATTTTCATATTGTTAAATATATAAAAATTATTATCTTTTTATTTTTGATTATCCTATATTATTATTACTGTTATTTCTGGAAATAAAACAATTTTAATATTCTTAACTTAAATAATATTTTAAAAAAGGAAAAATCCATACTATTATAACATTACTAATTTCTGAATTTAATTTTATATTTTGATCAAATAATAAAAATAAAAAAATTTTATTCAATTTGTTTATTTTTAATTTATTTCTTTATTCTTAGAAATAATTTCAAAATAAAAATTTTCTAGGTTTTTCTTAATTTTTTAAATGTGAACATTTAGTTTTTTAAAAAATTTTATTATAATAAATTCTATAAAAATATGCATAACACATACTATAAATGATTGAAAATTAAATTTTTTAAATTTGTGATTAATATATCAAATATCATAATATTACATTTCTCATTTTAAAATATTGTAACTAGTTAGTATTTAATGTCAATTTTCTTGATTTACTATAAAGAATCTTCTCAATAAGTTTATTTAATCTTAATATAAAGAAAAAAGTCATGATTGATTTTTAAAATAGAAACTTAAATTTTACCATTATGTTAGAGTTAAATATGATCACTTTAAGAATCAAAAATTAATTTAAATTAATTTGTTTAATAATAATCCTCTAAATAGTATCTTTTAGAGAGATCAACTTTAGTATGTTAAGGAGGTTAAAAGATAGGATCAATAGCAATAGTAAATATATTTTCCACTAATTAACTGTAATAAGCTTTTTAATTATATGAATTATCATCTATTTTTATAATATTTGAGGAATCAATTAGCCATATTTTTAGTCTATCATCAATCAAAAAATCCAATTCAATTAACTTTTATGTAATTAATAATATAAAAAGGATAAATAAATGAATAAACCACAAATTTATACTGGTTACCTCAAATCTAAATTGTTTATTGACAAGATTAACTTATTAATAGCTGCTCTTTATCACATCTTAGGTAATAGACTATAATAAAATAAAATTAAGAATGAATAACTAAAATATAAATGAAGTATTAATATCACCTTGATATAAGGAAGAGTTTGTTCTTTATATAAATATTATCCCATTTAACTTTTTTTGTTTACTACTTATTAAAACTCTTCTGTTGTTAGTATATCTATTTAATCATAAAGAGCAGGTTAAACCATATTTTATGAGTGCCTACCTTTAAATCCTACAAAATGTCCTTCATAGTTAGTTAAGTCTTTTGTAAAAGGCTTTGCTGCTATTTCTACGTACCCAGAATTGTATAAATATGCTGATTATTCAAAGTTTAATTGTTAATTCACTTTTAAATATGATAAAATATTATTAATTGAAATATAAATGATACCTTTGATAATACCATTATAGCTTGTAACGAGAACTTAATACTTAATACGAAGTTTTTTATAATTGATAGTCAAAGGATTGTTGATGTATCTTTAGACTATGAATATAGAACTAGTAGGAGATGATTAATAAAGTTTATTTAATTGATCTTTAACTTGAGAAAGTTTTACAATTTCTATAGAAAATAAGTTATGAAAATATAATTACTTAATGAAATATTTGTTATCAATTTACATCTAGAAATCACTTTTTATCCCAAACTGTCAGTAATTTTAATTACAAATAATGAGTTTAAATCAATAGGAAGAGTATTTGGATTAATCTTTTGATTATTTTTTGTTACTTCATTTGTAATTAGAGAAATAAAATTAATAAGCCTTTTGTATTCAGGATCATATTGACCTGCTCCAATCATAAATGTTTCTGGAAGATGAATGCTACTTTTTTCTTTATTTATTTATGAATAGTATGAGCTAAGTTATAAGTACAAACCCTATTTATTTTATTAAAAAAATTCAATAAAAAATTAGATAGAAATATGAATAGATAGAATTCAATTTAAATGGATTTTATTAAAATTTGTTTTTTACTTGTTTCATATTTAATAGAAAGCCATATTAGAAATGATTATGAAGCTTCATCTCTACTGGTTTTGTTATTTTCCATAATTCTTTAGATGGATGAAATTAGCTGGTTCTATTTTGTTTACCTTCTAATGCAGTAGAGATAGATGTAAAAGGAGGGCAATATTTATCCTATAAAATAGATTAATTGATTGACAAATTTTTATTATTTTAAAAGATTTAAACTTACTTATTATGATTGATCTATAAATTAATTAATATATAAATAGTCATTATAATTCACAATTGATCTTAAACCTTCATCATACTCATTAGTATTCTTATCATCAAGTGTAAAAGAAAATTTAGTTTTTTTGCGAGTTGTTGAATTTTAAGGTTCTACAGATTACCCACAGCTATTTTTTTTTTTGTAAAGTTTTTAGCAGTAACTTTCTACTTTGAAATCACTCCACACCAGATTTGCTTTATCTAATGTTTTTTCATTCATCTTTTTAATTTTCCACCAAGGTCCTATTAATTAATAATAATCTATTAGCCAATAAAAGAATTAATCAACTTTTTTAGAAGTTACTTCTTTCAATAGAATCTTAGATAAATTCACGAAGAAAGCAATTATCGATAATAGCAATATTAATGGTATTTTTGTTGAAAAATTTCCTCTCATAATCAACAACAAGGATTGAGTTAGAATAGTTTAAAGTGATATAAAAGTCTCTGTTATTTCTTGAAACTTTATGTTCATCCTCTTCTTCACAAATATACTAGACTTTTTCTATCTTGTAGTTATTGTATTTTAAGGCACTTTTTGAAGGGTTTTTTTCACTCTTTTTGTTAATATTTTATAAAGGTTCTGCTGCTCTTGTACGAGTATTATTGAGCAAATGAGATATTGAAGTCAAAGATTAGGTTTCGTGATTTGCAAATAGTCTTTTATTATTTTTATTATCAGATATGTTTTTTTTTAGTACTGGCTTACAATTACCCAGAGTAACTGACTTAGAAAGGCACGAGTGATTTCTTTCATTAGACTAATCATTGCGGTTAGGAGAAGGAGAAAGACTTTACTAATTTCTATTATTTTTTAAATTAGTTTCTTCGATTTATACACTCCTAGTCTCATTAACTGTATTTATTCTGAGCGGAGATGAATAGAAACGATTTCTAGGTGATTTAGGTTAAGAATTTTACTTTATAGTTTCAACTAGTTATTTAATTTAGTGTATCCACTGATATTATATTAAAAGAACTTCTAACAATTTCGATTTCTCATAACCATCAGCAGTATAAGTGTTTTTTAGTAATCTTACATCCTTCATTATATATTTGACATTCTTCTGAAAATCCTAAAAATTTAATAATAATCAATTGTATAAATTAACTTGCAATTAAATAGTATAATTAATTAATTCTACTTCTGAATCTTCTTTTAAAAAGGGATTAGGATTAGTAGTACTTTTAAGAATCAGATAAAGAAGATTATATAACTCCTTAAATATTATAGTAGATACCCTAGATGCTAGTTACTCAATTTAATTTACATCATTTGTTTCTTAAATCAGCTACTTTAGCTTTTCATAACCTTTAATTCTCTTTAGTAAATCTAAAGTTGAGCCAATAAATATTACTCTGTTAACCCCTTTAGCATTTAAATTATCTTAATCTTTCAGATATTAAAATAATTCATTTGCATTCCAATAATCTATACTTTATTCCTCTTATTTTTATTAAGGAGAGACATTCATTTCTCTAAAATATTTATTAATTAATTAAGCAAGTAAGTAAGAATAATTGAATTCAATTTATTTGTAAAATAGTTACCTTTATAACATTTATTCTGGATTATTGTTGGGCTGAGTTACAGAATATTTCTTTTTGATTTATATTAAAAATGTAATAATGAAAAAGATACAGATTTCTTACACGAAGATAAGTAATAAATTTATTAATTTGTTTACTTCTTATAGAAGATTTTTGTGTTAGTGATATTGATTGAAAAGGTCATTCAATTCTTAATCTTAACCTTCCTCTTTCTTTATATTTTTTTAAGCTCGGATAGGAGATTTATATAAACCTTTGTTATATTTTTAAAAAATAGAGTTTAATATTCATTGGGAAAACAGAAAAGAAATATTAATTGAATATTATAAGAGTAGTGAATAGATTAATGGAATTCAATTACTTTGACCTGACTTTATTCTACCATCTCGGATATTAGTGATTCTATGAAATTTATAAAAAAGAATACCCATAAAACATTTGAATGTTCTTAAACATTAATTAAAAAGCAAGATTGAATGAAAAGTTAATATATTAAAAAAATTGAAGAGTAAGGGAAAATAGATAAGAAGTATTATAGCTGATTTTACTAGTTATTTTTGATGCTCAGTTTTGTAGGAGAATTATTTTATCTTTGAGGTAGTTACTTACCTCTGAGGCTGTCTGAGTCAGAAGTACTTAAATCAGCAAGCTTTATTTAAGAATTGAAATGATGTTGTGAGAAATAGCCAAAACTTGAGTCAAATAACTTACATTATTCTATAGAGATTTTAAGTAATTCACTTGAGTAAAATCTAATTGCTTTATTCCTTCTAATTGCATTCTATTGATAAATAATACATATTGTTTAGTTGAAATATTGTTTAATAAAATATTATTTTTATTAGGTAATCTAAATGAGTGCCCCCCCTTATATTATTTTACTTGTTAGCTTTTATTTTTTGCCTTCTTTATTTTTTAGTAACGTCAAAGAAGTTGATGTGTTGATTTAGTATAATTGTAATTAAGAAAAGTAAAGGTGAGTAGTATTACTTTTTTTTATTGTTTATTCTTAATTAATTATTTTCTTAAAAACAATTATCCCTCTGATTATTAATCAATCAATTGATTATGATTATAATAAACTATGATTATTAGATTTATTACTTCGATCAATTAAATAAATAAAGCCCAACAAATTAGTTTATCTACAAGTAACTTTTGGATAAAACAAACAAAGTCATATATTCATATAATTTGAAGGGGGAAATATCTTCATATTACTTGAAATGAAAGATATTTTATCTTTATCAAATAAAACTTAATTGATATTACATTGCATATAATACAGTTTATTTTATTGTTTTCTTGATAAATCTAAAAGTTAGTAAAAAGAATTCTAATAAATTCTCATTTAAAGTAAATAAATCTATAAAATACTATTTTATTTATTACTTTTATAGTACTGTGTTAGTAGTATTGATATAAAAATAGCAATCACTTAGTAGTTAGCAATCGCAAACTTATTATAATTTTAAACTTAAATTAATAAAAACATATTATCTTCTAATAATTCTTATAAAAATCTAGAATTAAATATCTTTATGTTTATTACTCTATTTTCAATACAATTAAGATATTTTTTGACTGTATCTTAGATCGATAAAATACCTGAGCTGAGGGTATATATTATTGTTATATATAGATCTTAAGAACAAAATTTTATAAATTAATATTTTTAATACTTAAATTTACAATATTACTGATTATTTTTTAAATAATAATTTAAAGTGCATTTTTTAATAATTAGTTGACTCTCTTAAAATAAATATAATATCTTTTTAAAGTAAGGATATATATAGATAGTATTCCTTAACTTAGTCTAGGGAAATCTAATGATTTTTACAATATTTCAAATAGAGTAGAAAAATCATGAATTTTTAATTTTAAATTTAAGATTTAAAAAATTAATAGGAAGAGTAAAATACATAAAAAATATGGAATAAAAATATTATTAAAATTTAATTAATTGAATGGATCAAAAAAAATTTAGGTAATGAATAATATCCATTAAAACTGAGAAATTGTGTTTAATTTATAAAAATTTACTAGATAATTAAGGGATGAAATGTAATTTAAAAATATCAATTCTAATTCTTAGTTTCTTATTAAAGTAGGAAATTGAAAAAACTCTTAGGATTTGATTGTAGAGTAGTTACATGCCCACATTCAACAATTTAACCTTTTTCCATAACAACAACTCTATCAAACTCATGAATATTTTCAAGTCGGTGGGTAATAACGAGAAGAGTCTTGTTTTCACAGAATTAAAATAAAGCTTTGTGTAATTCTTAGTCACTTTTTGGATCCATATTTGAAGTTGCTTCATCTAAACAAACTATATCTGAGTCCTATAAAACCACTCTGAAGAAATTTATTATTTACTTCTCGCCGTTAGAAAGATTGCTTCCACCATCATCTATTTAAAAATCTAAATCTTTCTATGTTCCATTTTAATTTTACTATAGATCTCTGTTGCTTTATAAGTGGAGTGAAGCAGCTTCGTTTGGTGACTAATATTACATTTCTTTTTTTATACTTAGGTTAATTTTACTTAATTTTTACTAAATTTGAGTTTAAGACAATGATTCATCTGGAACAATATTTCCTAAAAGAGAAGACTTGTATAAAAATCCAAATTGAGGGATAATAGATAATTAGCTTCTCAATTATTGTAGAGTAAAAGATTTTATATTTTTATTATTAATGTAGATATTCCCTATCTAAACTCTATAAAGGTAAAATAATGCATTCAAAATTGAAGTTTTGCCTGATCCAGTTCTCCCACAAAAAGCTATCTTTTCTCCTTTCTTGATTTTTAGATTGATATTACATAAAGCGTAATGAATAGATTTATTGGTAAATTTGCTATCAGTTTATAGAAAAATTTTATTTTATTAATTTTACAGATTTTGATAATTGGCGATTTCTTCACCTTAATTGTTATTACTTATATTTGAAAATTTATTTTCAGGTTAATAAAATAAACTCTTACTTTGATATTTAGCTGTTTGAGGGTTTTCATTATTTTTTTCACTATTTAAAGTATTCATTAAGTTTTGCTAATTATTTATATCTGAAATATCATCGTAGCTCATTGATACATTATCAAAAACAATAGCATATTAGGTGCCATCAGCGTTATTCAACTAATCTGGTAAATCTATAATTTTTTCCAACTATTTAATTGGGGTATGTAAATTTTCTTATTCATTCTTGTAATATTGGCGAACTCTTTCTACACTAATCATACTTTGTTCTGTGTGGCAGAAATAATAGATCAAGTTACCAAATACCTCGCATAGGAGTATAGAATATGTTAATGAGAGGGCAATTAGATTTCTACTAAAATCAATATCAAAAACGAATATGATTAGTATAGTAGCTGCTATAAAGAAGAATAGCATGTTGCTTATCATTAACAATCTGATAATCATCCAAACTTAAATGGATGAAGAAACAACAAAACTATTCATGCTATTAAATAAACTCTGTAAAAACTCTTCTATCATAAAACTCTGTTTCTTGAAAGATCTCACTATGGAAAGTCCATCTTTAGTCTCACTAATATTAGTTAATACCTTCGCTAAATTTAAGGCATTCATTCTCTTGAGTATTCTGTTTGCTTCTCTAAAAAGATTAGAAGTTATATAGCCTAGGCCAATAGCAAAAATAATAAATACTGACATCCATGGAAATTAGATTACAATGCCAATTGGGTAACTATTTTAAATAATGCAAATTAGCCTGAAAATTAAGATAAAATAGTAAATTAAAGTAAAAGAGTTCTAATAGATTTCATTCAAACTAAAAGTATTTTAATTAATAAAAATACCTAAGTGAATATGAAAGCTAGTCTATTAATTCGTGAACACTCCATGTAAGATAATCATCTATCATATTAATATCATGAGATAATCTTGAGACAATTCTTCCTACAGGATTTTTGTCAAAAAACTTCATTTAACTGTAAATTAGACATCGATTGAGTTTAAAGAATGCAGCTTAACAGCTATTTAAAGAGCACATAACAAACAAAATACCTTTTAATAATGCTACTATCAAGAAGAATAAAATCAATCCAGCTAAAGATTCTTAAAAAGAGTTGAATAAATTATTAATAAATGGGAAGTTTTCTTTCTCATCAGTGATTTAATCACCCAACCAGAAATCAATTAAAATCTATATTGCTTTCATTAAAATATTAAGTCCAATAAATAGAACAAATACTTAAATTTTCATATCATATAGATATTGCATTATTGTTTACTTTGAGATTTCACCTTATTCTAATAATTCCTCGTTAATATCAACGTCATACTCTTTTAATTCTACTATATCAGCACTCTCATTCTTTTTTTAGTAATTATTAATATTAAAATAATAAAAATTTTATTTTTAAGTCAATATTATTTTTTTAATACTCTGTATAAGTTAATTTCTAAATTAATTTTTTAATATTTTAAAATAGTTTATTTTATGGGTGGGTATAAATTTAAATATAGAATCCAAAATACAAAAGTTAAGCATTATAAATAATTCAATAAAAATTTTTGCAATATGAATTAAATTAAAATAAATATTTACCCTTGAAGAGCTATGAGAATATTTTTTAGTACTCTAATAGGATTTCTTCTTATTGAAATTTTTTGGCTTGATATCATTTTCATCTTCTACTAAATCCAAATATAAATTATCTTTTGAAGTAGGATTAGATGGTTTTGAAACAAGATGCTCTAAATATTAATCTACTGCACTTTAGCTAAGTATGAATTACCCTTTTTTAATGTAGAATATCTATGAAACATATTTTAAATCAGAGAGATATTTATAATGGCTTGTAACAATTAGAATAGTTTTATTTTATTCTTTTAAAAGCATTTGAACAATGGCATTTTAAAATATGTTATCAGCTACATGAGTATCTAGGCTACTAAATATATCATCAAAGAGATAAATATCAGCATTTTAATAAATAGCTCTGCAAAGGCAAATTCTTTATCTTTATCCTCCGCTTAAATTACTACCTCCAGGTCCTACAATTTTATTATCACCATTAGGATGGCTATTAAAATCATTCCTTAACTCACATACTTACACACAACGATTGTACCACTTTTAATCAAATTTGTTACCAAATAATATATTATCTTTAATAGATTTATTTTGAAGCCAATGATTTTAAGAAACATAGGCAATTGAACCGTTTATTTATACTTTATTATTATTACTCTAACCTTCCTTTATTTTCATTTCATTTAGTATACTTAATAAAAATGCAGTCTTACCAGATCCTATTTAATATAAAATTCAAAGGTTTATTTTGATCAAATAATTAATAAAATAATTTTGCTTTGTTAAAAAATTAGAATATATTAAATAAACAAGAATAGAAATTAATATTATCTTTTAATTAATTAATGATAAAAATAATATTATTATAATTTAACAGTGTTCATTTATTTAAATTAATTTATTTGATTTTATTTTTTTAATAAGTTAATCAATCTATATTAATCTAATATCTTATTGTATTATAGTATCTAACTTAATTACATATTCTAAATAAAATCTAAAAATTTACCTATTTCACCAACGACAAAGTTAAGTGTACCCCTTTGAATTACTGTTTTAGGAACATTTAAAATAAAATTCTATGAATCAAAATTATTATCTTCATCTTTTCTTTAGATCAACTACAATTCTATATTGCTTTTATCTCCTTAACTTAATTGGTTTTCTTCACTTTCTTATTCAAATACTGATTTTGCTTAACTTGGAAACACAAAACTCAAAGCATCGATTTATATTGCTATATTGTTTGCTATACTTTTTGCCATTCTTGAAGCTTCATCCTCATCTAATTAAAGGAATCTTCCTATTGCTCCTTAAGAGGATATTTATTTATCTAATAATTTTAAAAATTTAATGACCTTTTAAAAATTTAACCTTTAATTAAAATATTACAATAGCTAAAATTTATTTCTTTTTCATTCAAAAAGGATTGAATTCTTTTAAAAGAAGTTTTTTAACGAGCTAGTAAACTAAAGCACCATGGAAGGTTTAGTAAAGGGTACTAAAGAAATCCAAATAAAGCAATCAAAGTAAAAACATTAGAATCTTTTAAGCTTTTTCCTTCTTCCTCTCCTCCACCAGAGATAAAATTAGTTAGGAAAGAATATAGCATAAAATAACTAACACAATTCCAAAAGATTTGATTAACACAATCTAAAGATTTTGTAGTAAAGATATATTTAAACTCATTTTTTCTTAGATCTAAAATTTTGGTTTCAAACACTTTTTCCCAACCAAGATATTTAATGCTCTTAATTCCCTCTATTACATCTTAACTTAAAGCAACTCTTTTATCCATCCAACTGTACAATTTTTCATACTGTTCCTATATTTAATGATTATAAAGTGTAATTTAGTTATTATGATTAATCCTAGCTTTATGATAATTATATCCATAGCCATAGTAATGTAAGATAAGTATAGATTGTATTTTTAATATAATAAAAGAAAATACTTATTAGTATCATTATGAAGATTAATTAAAAATATTAAGGTTACTCAAATTTGAAAGAAAATTTCATTTCTTTTATACTAATAAATTAATTGAAGGTTTTAAATAGAAAAAGGAGAAGTAAAGAATAAATTACAGCTAAAAAATAAGCAGTTAGTCCATTTAAGAAAACTGAAATAAATAAAATATACATCCCCGAGAGCATAGCTTAACCAATTCTATAATAGATAAGGGATAAAACTACTATAATTGATATTATCCCACAACCCAATTCTATAATACTCCAATACGTTTCTTCTAATTCCAAAACATCTACAGTCATCAGATTGTTTACATCAGGGATTTCATTTTAATTGTCTTCATTCTTTTCACTTTCTTTATCATCATTATTGCTCAATTAAGCTTAACTTTTATCTGTTTTACATCCCTCTTGTTCTAAATTGCTTAAATTCATTTAAATTTTTAATGATTTTTCATAAATTAAGTATTAAAATAGAGTTTAACTTTAAGCTTTCCAAATACATTGATACCATTCATATTAGGAGAAGAAAGCACTCTTTAAGAGAAATAAAGCCAGCAAAGAACTAAGTAAAATGGTTATACTTATTTTGCTGTTAGTACTAATTTCCTCTTCACCTTTAATTAAATCAGTAATTTAATCCATTAAAAATATGCTGAAAGTTGCAGCAAGATTTTTTCCTAAAAACATTAGGAATCCTATGATCATGCTTCTACCAGTGATTTCATAAGCGATGGAAAATAGATTGATTTTATGGCTGGAATCTTTATTTTCAAAATGATCAACTTTGAACTTATTAATTAATTTTATAATCTCTTTAGAATTCACTTGTGCTCTTACATACTCCTCTAAGTCTTTGTTAGTGATTGGATCTTTATTGTATTTAATTCTATTGATCAATTAAGTTAGATTCGAAAATAACAAATCTCCTATGTATTATTTTATCTTTCTCATTCTTCTTCTTCTTTACCTATTTTTTATCAAAATTTTCTATCAAAAATATCTTTTAAAGTTTTTAGCAACTCTTAAATAAAATAAATGGAAAGTTGATCTAATAAATACATATTTTTTATCATAAATTATAAATATAAGCTTGTATTATAATAGTTACTTCTTTCCTTACAATCATTATATACATACTTTTGATAGATTTACATTTATCTATGGATGTAGATGTAAGTAAATACTTTTGCTAAACAAACAAACAATATTAAAAAATTTAATCTAAAGAGAAATTAATTAATTAGAAAATCAAACCCTTTTTAATGATTTTTTTATTTCTAGTTTTTTTAATTATTTAATTTTATAATCATATTAAATTTATAACTATTAATATCAGTTTTTTTAAATATAATAAAAATATTAACACTCTTCCTACGAAAATAAATAAAAAACTTAGGTCCCACTGGGATTCGAACCCAGGTCAAGGGATTTAAAGTCCCCAGTACTAACCGCTATACTATGGAACCGGATCTAACAATTTACAGATTTGAATATTTAAATATCAATGAATTATAGATAAAGATTTTACTTAATATCTTGAAGAATATTAAATAAGTCTTATCTTAAGATAATTTAACATCAATTTTTATTATAGGGGGTATAAATCATATTAGTTTTATACTACAAAAAGTTAAAATAAATAATTTTAAAAATTAATTTTACTCAAAGAATTATAATTACAGATTAATCTACCTTAATATTAAAATTTTTTAAACAATAAATTAATAAGACCATAAATCAAATAACCAACTAATCAAATAATTTATTAAATAATTTATTGAGAATTACTAAATTAATAATTAGAAAAAAGTTAAATATAGTAAATAATTGATGGTTACTTGTTTAAAAAGGGTGTAATGTAAGATAAATCATATTAGATTTCTTAATTTTTATAGATCAAAAGATTAGTTTTTTTTAATTATCTGTAAAAAAACTATAAATTTCTTGAATAGAAATTTAGGCTTTAACCCACTGAGTTCTCTTTTATTTCAAAAAACTATTAAAATATAAGCCCTAATTTGAAAAAAGCATTGATTTGGTATTAATTAAGAACACTAGCAATTTAAAAAAAATCAGGTCCCACTGGGATTCGAACCCAGGTCAAGGGATTTAAAGTCCCCAGTACTAACCGCTATACTATGGAACCGATCATGTTAATTTAATAATTTATAAAGCGTGTGTATATCAATTAGGCTTTATTAAAATTGATATTATTAATGTGCTTTTAAAATCTGTTTAAAAATGTTAGTATACATAAAATAAGAAATAAAGTAAATTAATTTTTCTTTAAAATAATTAAAAACTTTAGATATTTTACTAAATATCATCTTTTAAATTATATGTTCTTCTTTGATTCCTCTTACTAATTATTGATAGAAATTTCAACAAAAAATAATAAAGTTACTATATAAATAATAATAAAAAGCAGGTCCCACTGGGATTCGAACCCAGGTCAAGGGATTTAAAGTCCCCAGTACTAACCGCTATACTATGGAACCGGATCTGATAATTAAAAGAAATTAAAATTTCAATATATCAAATGGATTAAATGGGAGAGAATATATTTATTAAATTTACTTATTATTTTTTTCCTTTCTTCATTTTTTTGTCAATTTTAAAATAAGATACATTTCTTGCAAATCTGTAATATATTTTAAAATAAAATGGATCTAAAAAAAGTAGGTCCCACTGGGATTCGAACCCAGGTCAAGGGATTTAAAGTCCCCAGTACTAACCGCTATACTATGGAACCGGATCTGAAATATTATATGAATAGTATATATTTATTTTAATTTTACAAAGGTTTATTTATATGTAGAGGAAGATAGATAGATGTTAATAATAAAATAAAACTGTAACAAAATAAAATATTTTCATAATATTAATGAGGATAATATTCTTTTATCAATTTCACTTAGGCATTGTTTAGTTTCATTATTTTTAAGAAATTATTACATATATTCAAGCTATTTTTATTCTTAATTACTGATTTCTATCATGGAATCTAAATGACTTTCTTAAATATTAAATAACTCAAAATCATTTTGCAATTATATATTCTTAATTTTATTTTAACTTTTATAATATTATGTATTAGACGTAATATTAAGTAATTCAATATTATTTCCTAAACTAGTATCTCGATTATTTGTCATTGGCATTTAGAAATTATTTTATTTTTATTTTTATGAAGTTTAATATGAGTTTATGACAGTAAGATCTTATTGAATAGTATTATTATCTTATTGCACACATTTTATTTCTTTTTTTTCTTCAAGATTGTATTCTTATTGGCTTTTTGCTATCCTACATCCTATAAAATTTAATGCTGCATATTGCTCTTTACTTAAAAGTACCATTACTGCTTTCTTTAAACTTATTAGCTCTTTAAACAAGTGTATAATATTTACCTATTTAAGAGCTTCACTCTATAAAATATTATATTCTTTCTCAAATTCTTTTATCTGCTCTTTCTGAATTTTCTTCTTTCTACATCTTAATATGGTAGGATTTATTTATTTTTAAATACGTAATAGAATAATAATTTACCTCAAATTAGAAAAGATAGAGCTAATTTTATTAGAAAAATGTGAGTTATTCAATGCTTTAAATACCTAAATCAAATCAGATACATTTGTTATTTTGTCATATTATTTATGAGCTGATAGATAATCATCATATCTACCATTTATCTATTTTGCTACATTTTTATCATTTATTAATACTTTATTTATATCTTTGTCTTGATTTTTTACTATTAAATCTTTAGATTGAGATAAATTTAATTGAGAACAATGATTCGATTAGGAACTGGAATCAGGAGAGTTAGGTTATTTAGCCATTTTTTATGTCAGATCTTTTTGTTTTGATCTAATCTAAGATTTATCAGATGTAATTCGATTATGGTTTAGCTTTAATTAAGAAATGAAAAAGAAATTCTTGCTAACTTTTGGTAAAGATTTATCTAATTTGATTTCAATATCACTATTTGAAGCAGATAAATCCATAATGTCAATAGTCTTTTATTACTACTTTTTTTATTTTAAAGCACCTGGCTATTAATCAATTATTAATTTTTGGTTTGAATTTATACTGATTTTGTCAGAAATTATTGATGGTTTTTAATTTATTGATTGGTTGAATGATTACTTCAAATTTGTATTTTTTATAGTTTTTTGTAGATTAAATATAGAAGAATAGTTTAGCCATTTGATGTAAGTCTTAGGAAACATTTCTTTTAAAACAACTAACATAATATCTTATTGAATTAACTTCCTTGAATAGTATTTTCCAACCATTCCTATTCCTATTACGAATGTAAAAGTACTATTAAAAATAGCTAATATTTCCATAAAAGTTGCATATTATATTTAAATTTGCTGTACTGATTCATCTAAGGTTATTGTAATTTAACTTAGTAAATTAATTCCTGTTTGTTTATACATATTTATCTTGTTAAAAGATCTTTCCTCTTTTATATAATCTATCGGGGAAGAAAAGGAGTAAGTGTTTTGAAAAATAGGACCTCTTTTAATATTTGTTACTTATTTAACATTCTTGATAACGCTCAAAAGCATCTCATCGCTCTTTAAATGACTATAATACTACTTATATCTTACTTCAATATCTTAAGAAGTAGTGTTAAACTATTATGTTTTGAATAAAAATTGCATATAATGAGTTCGATCATTAATTAATTCGTCAATCATTTCATCACTAGCACAATTTGATGGAACATCTAATTTAAACAAGCCATCAACATCAGTGCATTTATAAATGAGAAATATAATCTCATAGTAAAGTTACTTGCGACCATCAATCGTAATTTGATAGTTTTTAAGTGCTGAAAAATCAAAGCATTTCATTCCCTATAGATAAGAGTCTTTGCAGTCTACTACTGTTAGATTGATATACTTCAAATCTGTTTTACTATAAACCTAAAAGGTAGGAAAGTATACTAAATACTTCAAACCTGATTCTTTTTCAAGCATGTCAAGTGTTTTATTTCCAGATAGGAAAAAATTGAATCCATAAGAATCAACTTCAGGGTTTAGTGATACTTCGCCGTCTTGAATAAAATTTTGCATTTTATATTTAGGTTCAATTCTATTTTCAGCATAAAGGAAGATAAGATAGAAAAAGTAGAGGAGTGAGAACATAATTGCTAAAAAGGAAAGTATTCCTCCTATAAAAGTAGATTTCTATCTCACTTTTTATCCGACATTAAATTGAAATTGGCTTGAGAAAATATCAAAGTTCTAAAACACCATCTTATTTTATTTTATTTATCTTAAATTTGTTACTTTTTGATTATTACTTAATTTTACTAAATCTTTTATCTTAATACAAATCAAAGGAATAAATTTGCAAAATTGGATTTTATTTACTATTGCAATTTAAAATAACCAATTACTTACCACCTGATTACTTAGTATAATTTTTATAAAAATAATTTAATCTTCTAAACACACTACTTATCTTTTAGAATTTATATAATATCCTTGATTAAATAAATGAGAAAAAGTGTAATATGAATTAATAATCTAATTATTTCTGAAATAAAACTAATTTTTATACAAATTTAACAACATTTATATAGATTAATTTAAAATCTTAAAATACCTTAGTTAAAGTTAAATTAATCAAAATCTAAATACCTGAGGTAAATTTAATATCTAAAATGTGAAAAAGAGATTATTATTTAATCATAAAATAAATTAGGTTAATTTAGTTAATGATCGTCAAGATAAATAAACTCAATTTATCAAAGATGAGATGATCCTATTATCAATAGAATTTCTTTTCGAATTTTTTACTTTTTCAAAAAATCTACCGATATTTTAAGTTAGTAACTCTTAAGAATTTTCCTATTTCAATTATTCATTAATGTGATTAACACTCACTAATTCGGATTAATCATCTTTTTATTTTAAAAGAAATGTTTGAAAATGAAATAAAAATTAATTGTTTACCCAATGTACTTCCTATAAGCTTGATTGCAGCATATTACTCTACTGATAAGAGAATCATGATTGCTTTCTTAATAAAAATAACTTCCTTAACAAGATTGAAGATATTTAATTATTAATCTATCTACTAATCAATTCTCTTTCGATAAGTTCTAATTTAATAAATTTAAAAAATAAAGGTAAAAAATATATGGTAAATAATATCTAAATTACTTAGAGTTAAAGATAGATTGTAGATTATCTCCATTCTTAATGCAATTCATAAATTATTCTAAAACATCTATAGAAAAGTTTTATTTGTTTTACTTTTAATTTTAATTTTCTATGTCTAAATTATTAGATGCTTAGTAATCACTCTTCATTATGTCATTACTTTAACTTGGTTTATTATTTTGGGATTATTTTAAATATTGCTGTTTAGAATCATCCATTTTACATTCTGATTTTTACTAAAACTTTGATAGCCTTTTCTCTTGAAAAGTATCTACTTGTTTTTCTTTTTTTTAACTATCTTGATTGATTATGAATTTGTTTTCACTTTAATTTTATAATGAAAACCTATCAGAATGTATGACTGATGTTGGAGACTTCAATTCTTTCAAGTTATTATCACATTATTGGTTTTGTAAATCTGAATTTAATGGAAGTTTACTTTTAATTAAGGAATTTATGAGGCTTACATTTAATTTATTTTATTATAGCTGATGAAGTTGATGTTAGTCTAACGTACCTGTTTCATCAACTTAAGTTATTTCACAATCAGATTCTTAAGGGCTAATTTAACTATTGTTTTTGTTGATTTCTATGTTGTTATTTTAGTTTAGATTCTCTTTGAGTTATTTTACCATATTCTAGTATGGAGTAATTTTATCTTTTTGATTGTCAGCTTTATACTTACTGTAACTTTATTTTTGCAAAAGCATTTATAAATAAGATTAAGAAAAAAGTTCTTAGATCAGGGTTAGTTTAAATTAATCATATATCAATTGTCTACTAAAGTACCTGGCAAATAAACCTAAGCCCATGAGAACGGCAAATGTACTATTAAATATTGAAAGTACTTCTAAAAAAGTGGCATATTGAATCTAAATGTATTAGATTTGCTCATCAAGAGATATACTAATCTAAGCTATTGCGCTGATATTTGACTAATCTATAAGCGTTTATCTATCAAACGTCCTTTCTTCTTTAATATAATCTATAATTGATACTTTACTTTCTGTAGATTGAATTAGTACTCCTTTCTTCACATCTGTAATTAATTTCACGCTCTTTTACTTTGAATAGACCATTAAGTTTCCTTAAAAATTTATATTATATTTCTTGTATCTGACTTCCATACTTTCTGATGTTGTGTTGAATTGTGAAGTCTTCATCTTTAATTAAAAAAAACCCTCTCTATTATTAATGACGTTATTAATTTCTGCTTCTGAAGCACAATTCTAAAGAGTGCTTTATTTAAAGAAATCTGTATCTGTGCATTTGTAAACTACCAAAATTAGATCTGCAATATAGTTGGTAATATCATTAATTTAAAGACGATAATCTTGAGATTTTGAAAAATCTATACACTAGTATCCCTTTAACTTTTCACTTTTACAATCTATGACATCTAGCATAATGTATTAAGTTTATTAGCCTACCGCTGATACTTAAAAGGCAGGAATAAAATTTATGTAGCTCTTTCCTGTTTATTTTTCTAACATAGATAGAGTTTAAGTAGAAGATAATATTAAATTGAAGCCATAGAATTCACTGTCTGGAGTAAAATCTATCTTTTCGTCTGAAATAAATGATTGCATTTTATACTTAGGATCAATCTTATTAGTAGAATAAATGTACATGAGATAAGAAAAATAAACAATTGTAATTGCTATAATAGTTATTGATATCACACCTCCAATAAAAGTCTTCTTTCTTCGCTCTTTATTTCTTTCTAAGTGAAACATGAATTCACTAGAGAATAGATCGAAATTTTATAGAACCATTTATTTGTATTTATTTTTTATGCTTTAGCTATTACTTATCTGCTTATTTCTTTTTTATTATTATTATTTCTATAAACAATAGTAAAGATATACTTATAAGCTTACCCAATTAAAAAATCTCAATATTTTTTATTATTTTATGGAGCTAATAAATTATTAAGAAAGATTAAAAAGTTAGTTCTTTTTCTTGCAATTAAGAATCAATTTTATATGTTCTTACTACTTTTAAGATAGCCCATTCTAAACTTATTGATGACATTTTAAATTAAATTAGTTATGCAAATAAATCTTCTTTAGGATTAATAAAAATAAAGTATCTCTATCTTCTTTCTATATCATTTTATATAAACCAAAAGCAAATTACAAATTAGATTATAAAATTTTGATTGAAATCTTGGATAATATTAAGTTAGTATCTTTATCATCTTTCTATGCCATATTATATTAAATAAATCTAAAAGCAAATTACAAATTAGATAAGAGCATTTTGATTGAAACTTTATCATCTTTCTGTTCCATATTATATGAAATAAACTGAAAATCAAATTAAAAATTAGATTAGAAAATTTAGATAGAAATATTGGATTATCTTAAGTTATTTTTTAAATATAAAAATTTAAGTTTTTTAATAAAGGTTTAGCTTTGAAATTTTTTAAAACTTTAATACTTAAATTAATTAATTTATAAGGATGTACAAAACAAAATTAATATATTTAGATTAATAATAGTCTTATTTTACATATTATTTTTAGAATTAGGTTATTTATTTATTTGTTTATTTGTTTGTTTCTAAATGATTTTTAAAAAATATTCTTATTAAATTTATTAAAAAGGTATTTTAAATAGATAGATATCATAGTGATTTATTAATGAAACTCATTATATAAGGATTCTCAATGAGATATCTTACTTCTAAGATAGTTAATGTATTCTTTGCTTCACTCATCATTTTTGAGATAGATTTGAAAAAGAGTACTAAAGCAAATTAATTGACTGCAATTAAAACAATGAATTAGTAAACCATTAAAATCGTTTAAACTCTTTGCATATAATCAAAGAAATCTATGTTGCTATTGTAAATAAAATCATTAAGAATATCTAAAATTTTTTGAAAGTAATCTATGGTAGTATTAATGTCAAGTAATTTATATTTTTAGAAATAACTTTATAATTGCTACTCTCTTTAAGCCGTGTCTGTTATTAGATGTAATTATTGTATATTTTAAATGATATCCAAGAAGTAGCGAAGAGAGCTAGATAGACCTTTAGCTAATTAGCCATCAATTAATTGTCTGCATATATTTAAGTCAAAATTCTCTAAGGTTACTGTTACAAACTACGGATTATTGAATATCGGATCACATGCATTACTTTTTAGAATTTCGAAAACAAAGCTATCGTATTATTCTTAATGATATCTTTTTCTTTAAAGCTAATCTTATGCAATTTGTTAAAGGCTTTATAAGGCTGTCTTTGCTTAATTTATTATCAAATCAAATCTTTGTGTGTATGTTTTTTAGAATTCATTTAAATTTGGGAATAAAACTGAATGAGCATATAAAGAGTACATGCTTAGGGTACTCATGAAAGCAGCTTTTGTTGTTTGGATTGCCCCTATTTTTGAAATAATAACAGTATTTATTATTTTATAACAAAGAAAAAAAAATAAAATTACCTTATAATGATTGGTTATTGTTAGATTAATCTATTAAATCAGAAGTTATTATAGAGTTTACAATTGGATATATGATAAGAATTATGTATAAAATGATAGAGGTTCCTAATAAGCCTAATGAAAATTTAGGTAGATTTGTGGTTGAAGAGATAGATTTCTTTTTATTGAAAATTTCATGATTTTCATATTTTTTTAAATTTTAAATTTGGATGGTATTTCTCTCTGAGAGCACGGATAAACTAAAGATGAGATTTCTATGCATTTCTTTTATCCACTAGATATCGATTGTAGAGAAGAGTGCATATATTTTTTGCTTATGACCTTAACTGAAGGTGTAAGCTGGGAAAATAATTAACAAAAATGCTGCACATATGATGATAATTAATAGCAACAAAGCAAGCACTTGAAATTAAATTGAATCAAAGGTATCTAATACAGATCCTTACTAAGTAGTTTGAACGTTTGCTAATATAGCTGCGATGTTAAGAAAATTACTGAAAGAATTATACTCAACGAGTGGTTTATATGTCTCCATGTTAATCAATTAAAATATGTATTCTTCGTTTATTGATAGAATATAAACACCATTTGCAGTTATATTCACTTATCTTTTTAGGTCGTAAGAGAATAGAATATTAGCCTTTTATCTATAAATTATATCTAAAAAGCTCAATTGCATCATTTTCTCATCAATTACTCCAATTATTTGTTCTTGATAGCTGTCAAATGCTGCTTAAGAACTCAAACTTAAGTCTTAGAAATAAGTTTCCTTATTAGGATCATTCTGATAACCATATATCGGAGAATTTAATAATTGAGAAATAAAATAACCTTTATAGCATCTGCTTTATGTAGCACGAAGAGAATTGCCCCATGAGATATAATAAAAGTTTTTGATATTAATATCGAATAATGAATTCAAGTCAAAATACACAACTAAAATAAGTATCAGCAGTATTGCTTTTATTATTTAGACAATATTATTAAAAAAAATAAATAAATATTAATTGTGAAAGTAAAATTATACCTAAACACACTATTGAGAGGTATCGGACAACTTGAAAAAAGAAAGGTGATTTGATTGTTTTAAAGCTATTTATGACTTAGATTTTTTATCCTTTAAATTATGAATTTATTGAAGTTGACACTGACTAAACATTATTTATTTAGCTCTTTTTTTATGAAGTAGGTCTATCAAATGATAATTCCAAAGATGATTTTTCTGAGATTTTTTTAGATTTATTTAGACTATTATTGATTTCTCCATCAGATTCATCATTTTATTATGGCTATTAGTTATTTTACTTAGTATATGGTTGTAATTAAATTTATTAAGAATCCTGCACTACTTAATTATAGTTTGCCTGATTTAATCCCTCTCTCTCTGTGGTCCTTGGCGTATTTTATAGCATTAATTATTAATCTCCTAGTTTATTATATTTAGGTGATTAAAGAGTGGATAAGCTAAATATATTATTGACTGTATTCTCTATATGCAGATAATCAGATTCATTAATATGCAAAAATTCATTTTGTATTCTCTATGTTTTAGAGTTTCTTCTAGGATTCCTTTTTTTAAAAAAATTAATATTAAGTTAAAACAATTAGGATCAATTTTATTTATGTTAACTTTCAATTAAATTTTGATTCTTCCTTTTACAAAAATAATTTGAATAAAAGATTACTTTTAATGGTCATTGTTATTACTAGAGTGACTTTACTCAATCAAAGATAAAAGTTCTTTATTTTTTGCTGATCTAAATAAGTCAATTGTAGTTTATTCAAGTGTAACATGAGGTAAACTTTATTTTTCGCATGAAACTCCCATACCAATAAAATCACTGTTCTAACTCGCTTAGATTTAATCAATGGATAAATAGATTCTTAATTGATGAGCAGAATAAGTAATTGAGCAAAATCTCTTTAATTAATCTAGTATCATCAATTCATAAGCTGTTCCTGCTATCATATCAGAGTGTATATGCTTAATGAGTTCAATATGTAGAGTACATTAATCAACAAGTTCATCTCTAATATACCAAAGTTTAAATCTGATTAGATAAGCTCTGTTTTTCTTTAAACTAAAGTCACCTGCTTACATTAATGTATGTAGATTTCCTCCTCCAAAATTATTCATCTATTTACTAAAATGACTAGGAGATTGTACAGCTTCTTCTGGGAAGAATCCAATTGTTTCAAATGTAGCTGGTTCATCAAATTAATCTGCCTACTAAAGGTTTATCTGCTTTAAGTTGTTTTTCTTATTGGAACTGTTCTGAACTAAATAAGGGAGCATTGGGAATATTCTACTTAGGCATATATTTTAATATTCTTTATTTGGACCAAGGTGTCTCTGAAAAACTACCTAAAAGATATTTTTCGAACATGCTTCTATTTTTAATGGGAGCTGTTTCAAATTAAAAACTAAAAAATCTTCCTTTCTATAAGTTTCTCTTTATGTTACTAATCCTATTAGACCTAAATCATTGTTAGAAGTAGTGTATATTTCAAATTACTTTTTGATCTAGAAGACAAATCCTAAAAATAAGTAAATAATAATCAAATTATTAATCCACTAACTAGAATTCATAAAAATACAAAAAATATACCTGATTTATTTAACGCTAGCATAGGTTATTGTTATAATCTATTTTACTTACTATGGCTTCCTGTAGCAATGTACCTTCTCAGAGCACTGTTGTGCGCGCGAGAAATTCCAGCTGGCATTAATATATTACAGTTATATCCGATTGCATTTTTAGCAGGCATTTCAAAAATACGCTCAAAGTTCTTAGATACTTGTTTAATCTAACCAAATGATTAATTCATTAGAGATATAAAGATTACAGTCGAGTTCTTTTGAAATAATACTTCATTTATTTTCTTTTATTGCTTAATCAGCTTCTTATTTACCTCATTAAGCTCCCTTAATTTATATTAATATATATTATTTTACTAAGAAATATCAAAATGTGGTAGATTTATAGAACTTCATAATAAATATTAATAAGAATTACTTTTTTTCCACAAAGCTTATATTTAACAGGTAAATATTTAACATGTTTTAAAGTATGACGCAAAAAGAATTAACATCTAAGACCTTTCTGAATAACTATTCTAGATCCTTGCGTTCTTAGAGGAAGCGTTAGATTTTTCTTTCCAAATCTGCTAAGTCGATTAAGTCGTCAGTAATTGATTTTAGTATCTCCAATTTTTAAAAGATGCACTAGTTCAGCAGTTACTTGATAATATTAATTTTATCTTCATACATGAACACTTTTTAAATTTATAAGCTGTTATTTAAGTTTTATGAGCTCATATTTTTATAGAGTATGTATTTCAGATGGGCAAGATCAAATGTAGTTAGATTCGTCTTCTACTCATTTTGGTATTCATAAATTTAAGTATTGATGAGTAAATAGTTCTATACTACATCATGCAAAAAATACAAATATGATTAGTGAATATAATTTAATTTCTTCTGATGCTTGAGATAATTGTCAAAAATTTGCAAAACTTCTGACTAAATAACTAATCTCTTTTTTTCTTGATTTTCTTCGATCTAACTTTATAGTTCGTTATCTATTCCCTACAGTTAATTAATAAACAAACAAAAATTATTTAATAATAAAGAAAATTAACTATATACATACACTAGTAATTCCTTCACAATAACAGTATGGCCTTTTTGTGCATACCTTCATATGTCGGATCAGCATTTCGTCTTGAATTAATTCATTTTCAATATCATAAATCTAATCTTAAGATAAATTAGTCAGTTTAGATTTGTTTATCAGAGCTCTAATGAAATAGTCTATAGCATATGGAGGCACTTATGTTTGCCAATCTACAGACTCAGGCCGTAGTGAAAATAGTTATTTTATATAATCTACTTTATAATTGTAATACATTTGGGATAGTTTAAAAGAGAGAACAGCAACAATAATCAACTAGAAAATAATAGACACAGTTTAAGAACTATTGATGCAAATAAGAATTATAATGCTAGATAACAGAGTAAAAATATTCAAATAGAAAAACACCTTATTAATTATCTCGTTTACATAAGGAAAAGATAGCCAAAACTTTACGATTCCAAAGACTGAAAGAAAAATTGGAAATAAAGGAAATATGTTAATATTATTAACATTATTCACTAAGATAAGGCCAAGAAATATTATAGCTATTTTAGTAATGCCTGTAAGGCTTGACGATCTTTATGATAAATAGTCTTTGTTAATGAAACTAAGCTTTTGATGATGTAAGTTATTGATAACACCTATTTTGAATTATTAATAAAATAGAAATTAATTAAATATAATCTTTAATAGTGAATTATGCATTATTGATGTTTATGTTTACTGCTAATATACTTCTATTTAAGTAGTATAAATCAATTAGTTTAAACATTTTAATGTTGAAATACTCCTTGCATAAATAAATTCAGTTGAGAAAATCATTACTTAAAAGAATAGTGAGTATTATATTTATAATTCCAGCTGGCGATTTAGATGAAATTGAATATTAAATTAAGGGAACCACTACTGTTGCATTGTACAATTACATTATTATACTAATAAAGGTAGACTTGTAATAAGCATACTCTCTGACGCAATAAATGGCATAGAGAATCAATATATAAAGAATTATGCAGCTATTTAATCCTAAAAAAATATAAGTTAACGTCTCCGAATATGTTGAGTGTCGAGACATGATAGATGAACCTTTAATCCACTTTATATGATGATCCTTTTCCTCTAATATATCTAATAACTCTTCGTCTATCATAATCATTAAATATCCTATATATTCCAATACCATCCAAACTAACGATAATAGGAAAGAGCGATTATATTCATAGATAAGGCTTGGGAAGTTTTTGATGTAGAATTATATAAATGTTTTGCTCTTTATAAACTTCGCAAAGATCATTTTATTTGTATCTTTACCTATTTATTATGATTATATTATTTATTAAAATTGATTAATATTTACTTAATTTTTACATTATCACTAATTTCAAAATACCCAAAATCAATACCTTAAAATCATGTGCTAATTTGTTACTTGCCAAGAACATTAATTAAATTTCTATTTTAATTCGCATGCAGAATTGAATCTTAATATATTACGAATCATATTTTCTCAAATCAAGAATAATATATATACTTAATTTCAATCATTTATGTACGTACGTATGTTTGAACATACATTTGGTTACATATTTTTTCCTAATTAAATTTGATAAAATCTCTATTTGGAAAATACTTTAAATAATGGGGTAAATCTTTTTTAAAATATTTTAGATGGACTATAGTGGATATGATTTACCTTATTAAAATTTATCAAACTTTCCTTTATATTATTAGCTATAAAGTTAAACAATATAAATTTGATAAGAATGAAAACTATTTAGCACTTGTTTATTCTTTGGGAAGTTCAAATTAATCAACAGAATTTGAAAAATAATACAAAACAAATTAAATGCATAACTAAATAAAGGAATAATCCTAAGAAATTCTTTTTTTAAAAATATATTTCTTAGATAATATATTATTAAAATGGTAAATTTGAAAAGTTTCTAAATACTAACCAAATTAACACTTAGGCTATCCATTTCATACTTTATAATTACTAGTTTACTCATAGTAATATTTTTTATCTTCTTTTGAAAATTTATTCTATTTTATTTGCTGTTAAAGTTAAAACTAAAAAGATTTAACTGATATATTAAAGGAAAAAGTAAATAATGTTAAAGAATAAGCTAATTGATGGTTATAAATAAATTAATTACTAATTTATTTTTTTAATTTATTTTGATACTTAATCATTAAATTTATTAAAATGTTACTATTAAATAAGTAAATGAAGAAACTAGACAAATTAAAATAATAAAATAAAAATTATCATAAATAAAAAGGATTGATTGGTTGATTGGTTGATTGATTAATTATTTGATTGAAAAATTCAAAATAGTTTTAAGAAGATGTTTCTTCGATTTTAAAAATATGTTGTTAAATTTATTTTAATCCTTTATATAAATAATGGTTTTTATTTAAATTAATATTATGTTTATCAAACATAATAATTAAAAAAATATCTTATTAGTAGGATTTTTATTTTTTCTTAAACTTTTTTTTATTGATTTAATTAAAAATACTGTAAAGATGATTGATTGTTTGATGATAATTTTACAAATTTTAAAATAATATATAGATAGGATTGATTCATTTAGTTAAATAATTTAATATATAAGAATTTTCAATTAAATATGTTATTTCAAAAGCGGTGAGTACATTTTTTGCTCTTCTTAGCTCATTAGTAGTGTTTCTAAAGAAAGAGACCAAACCAAAATGATATACTAAAACTAATACAACAAACTAATAAACCATGAGGATAGTTTATATCATATTCATTTAATCAAAAAATGATTTATTATTTTCTACAACAAATTTTGTTAATCCTACCATAAACTCTATAATTAACTCATAAAGGTCGTTTATTTCAAGCAGGTGATTATTTGAGACTAGTTAAATTAGAGATTAGTATCTTTTTGCCTTATCTTCAATTTAATATATTTCATAAGCATTAACGAAGAAATTTGAATAAATATTTATAGCACTTAGCAAGCCTTCTTTAAGAACTCCATTTTAGGCTGAATTACAAGTATTATAATTTAGGATGGTTGAATTAAAATATTAAGGATATTTTTTAACTACTTCGCAAGAATTACTAGTTATTATGTTGAAAAAAAAATCTGTATATTCTTAAGAATTATATCTACCTTTTTGTTCTTATTCTTATATAGCCGTCTAAAATTTTGAGAATATTTCAGGATTCAATTTTAAAACATTTAGGAATCTAACTTAATATTTGGGAAAATGTCTGAAATCGTTACTTAAGTTAAGATCGGAATGTGTGCACAATGCAAATGTAGCTATATTACTAGAAATTTGAGCTTTTGCAGTTTATACTATACCTATTAATTTTAAATAAGATAAATTTAAATTCTTTTATCTAAAATAATCTTTCTTTAATTGCTAAAAAGAATGAAATAATAAATCAGGATTTTAAATTTAATATAAAGAAAGTAAAACTGTTGAAATTTTTAAATAAAACCTTAGTTTAATAAGTAATTAGTTTACCTTGAAGAGTTTAGTTGCTACTACTTTATTGAGTTAGAGCTTTGGTTATAATAAAATTAACAACAGGATAAACTATTAGAATGGTGTAAACAATAAAGCATTTAACAACTAGAGATAAACTATATCTTGGGAATAAAGATGTAGCAGAAATAGATTTCTTTTTATTTATTAGCAAATTATCTTTTATCACTATAAGCTTTGAAGCTTAGCTCATGCTAGCAGAAAGTAAATATTTTTAGGAAACCTTATTCCTTTGTAAACTGATTGATTAAATAGATATTAGAACGAGTTTATGCATCTATTTTATTCGCTAAGGATCAATTGTTGAAAATAAATTAAATATTCTTTATTTCTTCATCTATGCATATGAAAAGGTTGGGAAAATAGTTAGAATGAAGATAAAACAAATTAAGCAGATTACAAAAAGCAGTATTAATACGATATACTCAATCTAATCGTAGGTGTAAGAAATATTCTCTTCTTAAAGAGTTTAAATATTTGCCAAGTCTTTAATCATTGTTAAAAAATTATTAAAAAGATTTATCATAATTACTCTATCGCTTGTATTCGGATCATTTATATCATAATTGGCCATCTAAAACATATTAATTCCGTAGAAATCTAAAGCGTGTTGTATGCCAATCACTAAAGTTTAAAAGATATCTTCATCTTAATAAAATCGTATTTCCATATCTGATTTCGTAATATGTTATAATAAAAATAAATCAATAAGCGGTTCTTAAACGATCTCCAATATTTAATCTTTATAGTATTAGAATATTTCAAATTTTGCTTAGTTAAATTGTGGTTTTAAAATACTTTTTTAATTAGTAAACCCAAAATCTTCAATATCACAAAATTTCTCAAATATGTGATCTTTAAAAATTCTACTTACGGATATTCTTAAATTCATACCCCAAGGAATATAATAGAAATCAGATTTTTATAATTCAAACAGGTGCTCAAGAGATAAAAAGAAAATCAGTATAACAAGCCCAACGATTGCTTTAAATTAATAAAAAAAAATTAATTAATTATAATTAAAAGAATAATAAATGCAGATAATTTATTTAAAAAATAAACCACAAAATGGATTCCCTTGTTTTAATAGCTTAAATTAAAGTATAATATTGGATGGATTATAATTCATTTTTAAAATTTTTTTTCTTCAAATAAAACTTAAAAAATTTCAGATGTATGTGTATAATTTTTTCTTAAATTTTAGTTGAAAATAGTAAATATTTTTTCATCTTTTTCTTTAATTTTTTTTGTTGTTGCCACTGCAGCTGGTTTATTAATTGGTGTTTAAATGAAAGAAAGAATATTTATTTACTTAATGATACCATAGCAAGAAATAATATATACTAAAAAACTCTGTTCCTACTATGATGCTCAAAAGAATTTTTAATAATCTTTTTCTATGTGCTATGCTGACTATTTCTTGATGATGAAACAGACTATTCATGTGCAAGTTAAAGCTAATTTATCATTTTTTCATTTTCATTATTATTCTAAGCATTCATATTTTAAGAATTTGATTATTTTGAATGAACTTTCTTATGCGTTTAATTAGAAAAATTTGTAGTGTCTTCTTATGATTGCTTTTTATTTAAACTCTAGTTGAAATTCAATTTAACCTCTCTTTATGAGTTTAAAAATGTTGTCTTAGTTTCTTTCTATTTAGGAGATTGAAATGAAATTTGGCTAAATACATTTGTTGTGGCATTCGATTTTACATCTCTTTAAGTAGCTCCTTGTTAATAGATTTATTACAGTTAAAGATTTTCATTATAACGATATGAACTTAGAGTTTCTTACTATGGAAGGTAGATTTACCTTTGAGAGGGGGATTGTTTTCTATTCTTTTCTCCGTTAAATACTAAATTATCTGAGCTCCCTATGTTTCTATGCATTGAAAGGATTAGCTCTTCCTTTTAAAGATCTTATCCCCCTTAATCATTCAGATTTCGATATGATAATATATTTATTTCGTTTGTTTATTAAGATTGGTTATGAAGATCCTCCTACTCTTCTTAAATTTATTCTATTTAGCTATCTACATTTTTTTTGGGGGAGTTTAAATTGGTAAAGCTTTAGTGATGATGAGAATATTTATCTATAATTTGATTGATTTTAGTGTAAATCTACGATTGCCAATTTTACAATAAAAATAATGTTTAAATATCTTGTTCAGAATAAGATAACTTTGGACAATATTATTTAACTTACTCTAAAAATAATAATTTAATACAATCTATTTGACTTTCAATATTTTCTATTTTTTTAAATGACTTGAGATTAATTTACCCAGCGTTTAGATATTCATCAATAGTTAATTAAACTTTGAAAGAGACAACATAAAGATCATTCATTAGGAGACTAAGCTACCCATTTCTTATCATTGTATCTATATCAAAAGGTTTGATAAATAATCTTGAAAGACCATTTCGTGTATTCTTAGGCAAAAAAGCAACAGTCTCAATTTTTTTTAATTTAATGATTTATACTCTTTGATTTTTGACTTAGGCATTAGATGAATTATCATTGTCATTTTTACTGTTTTCTTCAAGCATTTATTGCTTGATAATATGAGGTAAAAGAGGTATGCATTATGTCAAATAAATATTCTTTTATTCCTCTTACTTTTCCAAATACTCTTGAAAAAAATCTGTATATACTTTTTTAGTACACCCCTATACTAAATGATCATTTATCAGATCTGTCAAGATTACATAATCATTCGAAGAATTTTTTTGGTATTCAATTAAGCCGCTTACTCCTATTTAGTCTAATCCAGCAAGTGTAATTTACAAATTCAAATTGACTTGAATTAAAAACCCTTTTATTAGTTACAATTTAATATAATTTAAATTTTGCAATTTGATAGCATTAAAATAAATAAATACCATTGGAATTTAATGCGTATAATGGCTGAAGCTTTCTAAGCTTTTGCTCCTCGAAAAAACCTCTCTCTATGAAATTAGAAAGGATCTTATCATGATGAATTGCAATATTTTTAGAGATTAAAGTAGCCACATTTTTTCCCACAATGTTTTTTTTCTCATAGGAGAATATTGAGAGAAAAGAATTTGAAACATATTTTATGTGAGCGAATTCGTCCTTAAGTAAAGAAATGAAAACTACAGATGAATTTTTAGAAAAGGCTGTTTTAACAAACTTGTCTTATAATTGATATCTCGCCTTAGAAAAAAATATGTCCCTATTAATTAAAGCAGTAAAGTAAATAAAATCAAAAATTCTAAGTATCAAGTGTAAGAAGAGGTAAAGAATTACTTCGAGTCATCAAAACTTAAACAACATAAATAGTTAGAAATCAAAAAAGAGAGCTGTATATTGTCTGGATTAATTTTATTTAGCCTTTTTAACTCCTCTTGCAGTTAATTGCGTCTTTTGCAAAGATTTACCCCTTACAATTCCAAATCCTATAATATTATATAATCTTCTGATATTGATCTCAAAAAGAGTTGCTTTTAGTCAAGAACATTAAGTAATTAGTCACCAACAGTTTAAAGGTTTTCATCAAATGTAATTACATCAAAAATATTCAAAGATTTTTTTGAGTTTTTTTATTATAAGGAAATTAAATATTCAATAGTTGAGATGTTCTATGAAGATAACTCTTGTTTGAACCTTTTATAGTACTCGAATAATTTAATGTTAAGCAGAGGCTCATTTTTCGAGCATTCTTTCAAGAAATATAAATACTCGAAATGTACTGGATTAAAGTTTTTTTATTACTATAAAAAACGATGAAATAATTCATGCATATAATCAACCAAAAATTATCTTCTTATGTTACTCTCTAGGAGGTACTCTTTTACCAAGTTAGATTTGGTAATCTAATTGTTATTTTAATTAAAAAGCTTCTAAATTGTGTATTTTATTATAGAAAGAATTTGAATCTGCTTAAATAAGCTCATAAAAATATAATTTACCTCACTTACATCTTAACAGAAGCAAAATGGTCTCTTTTAACAACTTTGAATATGCCAATAAATGATTAATTCACAATGAATTGCACTAGTATCTTCTAGCATAGACACTCTCTTTTTGGAATTTAAATCCTACCAAATATTCCTGATAAAAAAATCAAAATCGCTAATAGTAACATCATTCTTCCAATCAATACCATTCATGTTTTATAAAAAGAAATTTATTCGTCTCTCTTACTTATATTTCATAAAAATCTATGCAAATTTGAAAGTGAGAGGAGTTGATACTAGCATCCAAAACAATAGGTAATCGCCACTTTTTGAAAACTCTCCCAAAAGTATAATAATACACCAAACAAAACTAGTGAGAGCTAATTAATAATCAAGCAGAGATATTTTTTTATTATAATGAGTTTCCCTTAGAAATAAGTGTATTATTTTTATTGCAAGCACTATGAGATATGAACCTGGTAGAATACGTTTGTTTATTACAATTCCACTGAAAACATATGCAATCAAGAGTAAAAACTTCTGGAAATCTTAGAAAGGATTTTATTTCGACAAAGAGTCAACTTTTTCTAAAGAATACTTTGCTTAGTGCTTTGAACTTAAAAACCCTATAATTATTAAAACATATTTAATATAGATATGTATTTTTGGATTTTTTGATAATATTGATTTTTCTCCATCAAATTTAATAGTCTTTAATTAGATTTAATCACTAATGAAAATACAGAAGTAGAGATTAATGAGAAGAAAATTAGATAAATCTAATCGAAATAATTAGTACCATTTGTAAGTAGTACTATAAAATTGAACTTAAATTTTAAAAGTAAATTAATGAATCAGTACTAGTTATTTGATAGATTATATTAATTGATTTAAAGTTCTTAAAGCTATTTGTGTGTTTAGTATTTTCATGTTATTTCAAACTTTTATTTCCTAATTTTCATTTATTATTGGTGGCTATTTGTGGATAAGAAATTAAGAAATTGTTAAATAATTTTCCAATTTTGGAATTTCTATTTATTTGTGTTAGTCTATGATACTGACAAATTATTTAGATTTTTGTAATTTATAATCTGTAATCTATACTCTAGTAAATTAATAACTATTAATTAAACTTTTTTAAAAGCTTCGCTACCAGCGATATAAGATATATGATAGAAGAGTATGAAAATAGATTGTTAGTAAATGAATCCGAATATTTACCTAATAGCAGAGTTAATGGAATATTGATATAACTGTATATGTTAAGAATCTCGAGAGAATAGTATAAAGAAGGTAAAGTAACGAAAATATTATAGTTTTATATGCAGACACTTAAAATAGGTTGCGAAAGGTTAGAATAAGGTTAGATGAGATACTTAATAAAAAGGACAATCAGATAAATGATTAAAGCTATATTAAATCCTAAGAAAAGAAAGATTAATGTGCGATGACTTAGCAAGGATTCAGACTAAATAGAAAACTTTCTTAAGTGCTTTATATTATAATCTTTTTATTCTAGATCTCTAAGGACTTCTTCATTCATCATTACGAAGAAACAAAAATAATATTGAAAGAGCATACTGAATATTCCTAACCACAAAGGTCTGTCCCATATTTTTAAGAGTGTGTATTAATTATTTCTATAGAATTACTTTAGTGAATAGAGTTGCAAAATTTTTTTGTACATAATTAGTTATCTTTTGATACGTTTTAACTCTCTATCTATCTATTTATCTTTTCCTTGATGCTTAAGTATAAACAAATAGTTAATATTTTTTAAATTACCTAAGTTTTTAAGTTTTATTCATTATTTGCATAATTTTCAATAAAGGAAATAATACTTTAATGAAAGAGATAACGAGTTCTAAACAAAGAAACAAACAAAATAATGGCAATAGAATAACAATTTATTTAAAAAGAAACATTCTTTAAATTTTAATTATTTAATAATTTTAACAATAAAATAAGATAATGAGCTTTTAAGAAGATAGCTAAGGTATTAGAAGTGTAATCACTTTTTATTTTTTTATTTATAGTTCACTTTTTACCATTGTTTATTATCTGTAAATTAATTCTTTTTATGACTGACTCCTTCTTAAATATCAAGTATAGTTTGTAAAATATAGCTTAAAAAACTTGATAATTACTCTAATAAGGAGCCTAAACTATTAACTAGGTATAAGTTAAAATTGGTTTAAGTCCTGATCTTATTTAACAATCTAAAGGTTGTTTTGTTTTAAAAATTATGTTTATTTCTATAAAACAAACAGTTATTTTTTACTCTAAGAAATAGAAAAACAGTCATTTTGTTTTGTTTGATTATTTATCCATACAAACCAAAAAGTAGATATTTCAAGATTTATATTGTAATCTGAGTATTAAAACAGTAATAAACAGGCTCAAATGAAATCAAATTAAAATAAATTAATTAATTATGGAGACTATAGAAGATGGGCAAAATAAAGGCGCAAATATAAAGATAACTATTAAGTATCCATCCCCTGTCCATTTAAATAATATATTTTAATAGCTTTAATATTAAAGTAAGTTTTTAAAAAAATAAAACGAAAATCAAACTTAATAAAAATACTTAAATGTAGGTAGAGGGAAAAAAAAGAAAAATAAAGTCAAGGTGTTCAAATAATTTAATATTAGTTCTCAAAATAGTTATTTGTTTATTTGTTAGTTTATTTGACTCATTATTACTAATTAATAATTTTATATTCAGGTTTATTATTAATTGGTTCAGATTACTTTGTATAATCATCTGAATTGTAGTTTCTCTCACTTTGATTGTTATTATTTACTTTTTTGATAAATCCGGGAATTCTATTAGAATAAAGTATAGTAGAAAGAGTTTAATTTTCATTAGCAATATCAGAGTCAAAATTCTAAATATCATACATTTTAACTTCATCAGCTTGTGCATAATTAGATATTTATTTAACTAGAGGGTATTCAAGCTAGCTATTTACTTTAGTAATTGAGCAGGAATTAGTAAATTAATTCTCTTTCTAATTTTGTTATTACTACATTTTAGATGAAGCTCTTTTAAATTTTCCTTATAACTAAAGCTCTTTAAAATAATCTAAAGCAGCCTTCTCATGGATGTAAAGTTATTTTTTACCATCCTTAGATAATATTTTTGATTAAGATTGTCTCGCTTTCTAAGGATCTTATGATTCAGCGATACTTTGATACTAATCATGATCATAAGTGTGCAGTATTATATTCTTTACACTTTCAAATTCTACCAATTTATTTATTAGATAATCAATGCTAATGTATTAGTTTAGTTTATTTTATCCAAGATTAATCGATTAAATAACTTCATTTTAAAAGCATTTGAAGCATTGCAATTAGCTGTAAATGAAATAATAAATTTTACTTGACAAAGTTTCTTTATGATTAAAATGACTATTATTATTATTTCTATTATGGTTATTATTTAATTATTTTTATTATTAACTTTATTATAAATTTTCCTCATCCAATCTAGATTTCCCATTATCATTTACTCCTTTCCTTTATTATTCTATAATAAATATATCATCAAATAAATGCCTAAGCAACTATAATTTATTGTAAGGCTTAGACAATAAACTTCCAACTAAAAAGAGGACATTAAAAATGCCTCCTAACTATGAAATCATGGAAGGTAATTTCAAATAAGTACGAATAAATTTATCTTCTTTATCTTTTTCTAGATACATAGCGATCATAAAGAAGTAATCATCTACTTTTGAATTGAGCTACACTCTATCTTTTGAGAAGAAAAGTTCTGATTATTTTTTTTCTTAATATCCTATGAGCCCAACATCATCATAAACATGCTTAGTCTAAAATAGTATACCACAATCTGTAAAAAAGTCATAGAAAATATTATAAAATAATGACTTTCCTACTGATGTGAATGGCTTTTCAAAATTCTATTGATCCAAAATTCTATCTGTAAAGTAAACTTGAATTTTTGCCTTTTAAATTATTTCTTTTCTAGTTTAAGGGTCTTTGCAGTTGGCGCCACTACACTCTTTAAACTTCAATTTAACATCTGAGAAAAGAGGTTTCTCCCATTAGCCAACTAGGAAAATGTCATCCTGGTTTTAAATGCATAAACTTGAAGACAAGTTATTAAAATAATCCTAGATTTCTTCCAATTAGAAATTATCTTTAGTGCAAGGGGCTAGAACAAGTTATGTTGTTTTAAAATCCCATTAGACAGACCCATCTGGCTGAAGGACATCAGTTTTGACAGTAAAAGTACCCTCGATAGTAAAAACAGTATTATCAATATATGGAGTTAATCCGTCCTTTAAAATTTAAATGGCAAAAGAAAATTTACTTTTTTTCACTTCGTACCTACTAGGATTAGATACCTGCATCTATTAGTAAATAGCATTTGGGTTTGTTTTATTTATTATCTAAAAGAAGAGCTGCAATCCAAGAGCAAAGAGGGTTCCAATAAGAATCAAACTAATGGTTCCTCCTAATTTAGAAGTGAACTTTCTGTTATTATTGTAGGTAAGTCCAATATCTACTCCAAACAAATCTAAATTCTATAATACTTTTCTACTTTCTATCATTTTATTGTAGCTAATATCAAAAAATTATGTTTTCCTTTATTCTACTAAATTGTTAATTATTAAATAGTAATTAGTTTTTTTTTGATAATTTTTTTTTTTAAGTTTATTGACAATATTAAAAAAATTTCCATGAATGACTACTTACTTATAAAAAGGTAATCAACTGATAATAATAAATTTACAGATCAGTACAAAAATCTATTTGATTCACAAATTATACTGAATATGTAAAAAGCTCAAACCTTTAAATCAATAAATAAATAATTATTACACTTTTAGTAATTGAGTGAGCCAACTATTTTATTTATAATCATAAATCATCCTTCTATAATTATAGTTATGAAATTTCTCGCAAATTATTATCTAAATAAAAACTGAAATTCAAATATATTTGCTATTTTGAATTAAGAGAAAAAACAAAATGTTTTCAATACCCAATTTGATTGTTTTTTTTAATACAGACAGTGATTTTAGCATGAGTATTTTACCTTAAGATATAAAGCAGTTTATGAAGTTTAATCATTTTTAATTAAAAATGATCATCTATTTCTGAATATTAAATTACGTCCAGTAAAGTGATCTATTTAGATTATGAAAATTTAATAAAAGAATCAATAGAAAAGGAATTATGATAAAACGAAAATAACAAAAAAATTTCAAATAATATTAAAAAATGGAAAAATGAACTTAGAAAAAACCAAAAAATACTTATCTTCCTATTTACTTTTAATAAAATAAATAATTTAATCCTATTAAAAGAAAAATAAATACCACAGATTTGAAATTTAAAGCAATACCTGATAAGTAACTCTTAGATTAATTATTAAAACTAAAAATTTCTCATAAATAAATGAAATCCTTTTAATTTAAAGCTAAGGATGAATAGTAAGGAGAAATTAAGTCACTAAAGTCTTAATAAATATGTATTATTAGATGGAGATTAGGAGTATAACTGCTTTAAGTGGTAAAATTTAGTTTCCTATTTAAATTACATATTTATTAGATAATTAAAAAGAATATTAATTAAAGAAATTTAATTTAGTCAAGCAAATGCAGCAAATATTTCTTTTATTTGCATTTATAAAAGCAGTTAAATCAAAAAGGCAATTAATAAATAATTTGATATTATGAATATAAAATTGTCTTGCTTATAATTGAAGAATCCTGCTAATAATCCTATTTTACATCTTATATGATAAAGTTAAAATTTTTCGTTATGACATTTATTTGTATTTTGAGTTCACATTCCTTCCTAATACCAATTAAATATTTTACTTCAGCAAACACTAAAAATCAATCAATCAGCTATTAAATAAACAGGTCAATATATTTATTAAAAGATTATTTATTTAACTTAATGAATTAAAATCAAGGAAATATTGTTATAAACTGCAAATAGGACTATTTTTAATATATAAGAAATTGAATTTATATTAGTATTGTTAAATTATAATAAAATATATTAAGAAAAAGAATACTAATTAATCATTTACTTAACTATATAGTTAATTTATTAATAACACAATAATAATTTAAATATGATCAAGCTCATTCAATCATTGTTCTTAATTTAAAAAGTTTGTTATGTAAATATTTTCTAAAAGGTATTTTTTATCAAAAATCGTCAAAGCAAGCTTAGTCTTTTTTAAGGTGTTTTATACATTTTTAAAGAAAAAAGTTAGTCCAAATTAATAAACCAAAAAAAGTATGATGAAGTCGCAAATCATTAGCAGCTTTTAAATCCATTTCATTTTATCAATAAAATCTGATGTACTTTAGGTTATGTACTAATTGAGGACACTAATTATATCGTTAATGTAGTTTGACATTTGATTTAATTCTAAGAGATTATATTTTTCAAAGTAAACTTATAGCTTTTTATGTCTAATATTCTTATTTTAAATAGTTTAAATTGCTTATAAGTCTTACAAAGCTTTGTAATAAACTCTTAATCCAGCTTACAGACCATTATTTAAAGCTCCATTAATCAACGTTCTGCATTCATTATATTAAAAACGTGTAGGTATGGTTACTTTAGTAGAATAATTCTGTAAAGGATCACATGCATTTGTATCAATTACTTTAAAAATATATCTTTCAAATAAATCCTTTTCATATCTTTCCTTTTCTAATTAATTTTTTAATACATTAATAAGAGAGGATAAACTTGCCTCTGCTTATGTAGCTAACATAGACAATCTTTTAATGTTTAGATTAATTAATATTTATCTTGATTAACCTATTTCCAAGTTATTGGAGTATATAGTTGTAGTCGTCATCACACTTAAAAACGATGCTTTTATTGTTTGTAGAACACCTTTTTTACATGTAAAAGTAAAATTCAAATAATGCTAGAAATGTAAAAATAAATACCTATTAATTCTTAGTTAGTATCTGACGAATTTATTGAATCATTTGTTAGGATCTTATTAATTACGGGGTAAGAAATAAGAATACCAAATATTATTAAAGATATTAAAAAGAGACTCCATTTAAATCTAGGAATACTTGAGGTAGAAGCAATAAGTTTCTTCTTAATGAACTTAAATTCACTAACATATTCTCTAAGATTAACATTATTTATCAAATTCTTATCAGATACAGAATTGATTACGTTGATTAAATTGTTATGCATCTCTATTATTATCAGAGGATCAAGTGTAGAAAATAGTTTATAAATCTTTTCTTTGTAATTTTGGGTAAATGCATAAACAGGTAATATGATAATGCAGAAGAGAGCACAAACAAAAGTAATAACAATAAGCAGCTAATTCACTGACGTCTGGATTTAGTCAAATGCTACTCTTACAGAATTCTATTATATTTTTTATATTTAAGTTAGAGAATTGGTAATCTCTCCAAAATTAAGATTCTGGCTTATTTCTATAATTTTGGTGTCAATATCTTCTGAAAAAGAGAATTGGTACATGTTAAATGAAAATAGATGAAGTGCTTTTAATATGATTGCAGTTTAATTGGCATATCTGATTTCATCAAAATATTCTCTTATAATTATTTTTTTATTAAAAATGGGTTCAAAAAAATCTAGCTCTTTCATACTTTCAATTGTTATTAATCTTATATGACCCAAAAAGGCTTTATGATTTTCCTTAGCATATTATCTCAGACTCATTTAATTTTATACTATATTGTTGATACCAGTTTAGTATGCAGCAATATTTAATAAGCTAGCCTGAGCTATTGATTTTGCTGCATTACTTACACACGCACGAAGGTCATTTGCCCAAGAAATATAATGAAAATTCACAGAAACTACATCAAATTGATAATTTAAATCATAATAAAAGAATAAAACTAATCCAATCAATAGAGCTTTTTTTTATAAAAAAAAATAATTTAAGATTATTTATTTAAATATGAAAGAATTCCCATTACTAACTCACACAATAAATCTGTGTTCAGTTTTTTTCAAAATTTTAGTTTTTGATTAATAAAATTTGTGGATAAATGAATGTGAGCAATAATTAGTATATTTTAATCTTTGAATTTAAAAAAATTACCTAGACAACAAATGGACAGAATTTAAATAACTTTAAAAGCCTATGGCTGTTTCAAAGAGAATAGGTTAAGGATAAGTTAAATCTTTTAATTTTTATAATTTGATACTATTTATGTAGAAATAGTTGGCATTTTAACCTTTCTTCCTTGTAATTCCTAATTATCATCAGAGTCTTACATTTATTTTTCTTTTAGCCTATGAGATTCTTAAATTTTAGCTTAATAATTAGTCATCTCTATATTTGAAATCTAATTACTCGCAGAAAGAGAAAAAGGTTCTAATAAATTCTAAAATTGAAATCTAGAAGAAGTAGCTAAATTATATTTTTCAAACATTCTATCTGTAGATAAAATGAACTAGTCTTCATTAAATATCTTTTAGGCAGAGCTAAATTCTTATTCTTCTATAAGTTTTTTTATTTAAAAAGATTAAATCTATTATTGCTCTTCTATCAGGTTCAAGTTTATTTGATATTTTTCTTCCAAGTTTTTAGAATCGATTAAAAAAAGTGGATCATAAATATCACTTTTGTTAATTACTTAGCTAGCATTAGCCTATGCAAGTGGATAAATATATGAAGATAGTTACTCATAGCTATAAGAGATATTGCAGTATATTTATAATTAATCAAGAAATTGTTTGAGCATGTTAGATTCAAATAATATTTCTTGCTAAATGGGTTAAATATTTTCTATCGTTACTTAGCATAAATCGAATTTTAAATATTTAATTATGTTTAATTTTAGCCTAACTGCATAAATGGTATTTCTTTACAAGCTAAAATATTTGTTTTCAAATAATTCTCTTAGAAAAATCTCTAAACTATTGCAATTTTATGTTGTCTATTATTTCTAATTATTTGGGAAAAATCCTATTGTTTCTATAGTCTACAATGAATTAATTATTGCTTTACTCTATTTTGAAAGCATTTAATCTGAATAGGCCTTAATAAAGTGTGGGAGAACTGGTATTAGTCGAGCTAGATGAATTTCTTACACTTCCTTAAACGAATCAAAATGCTTTGAAAACACCTTATTATAGATATTCTCAGTAAACGATTCAATTTTAAAATAGTTTTAGTTTTAGCTAATTATTAAATCGTCCATATTTTCTTTTTGAACTTTAGTTATCAATCCTATTACACCGAATTCATTGCTCTGTGAAGAATATAACTGAAATTTTATGCTTATAGGAAATATAAAACCTGATTTTAAAAAAATAAAATAGTTAATTAGTTATAATTTTAATTTATTTTTCACTTTTTTACCTTATTTATTTTAAGCAAAATGTTGCATTATTCTAAACTCTTCATTCGTTTTCTTATAAATAAATTATTTTAGTATTTAGTTATGGTGTTACCCTGTATTTGAGGGCATTAATATCTTGCAATTCTAACCTACTACATTCTTAGGAGAAAATCTAAAAATCTTTTCAAAATTTTGACATACTTTCAAGATATTTCCTAAATTTTAATTTTGTAGAGATATAAAGACTACTGTTGAGTCAGTTGAATAATTTTGGTCAATTAACAATTGATCTTTATCTGTGTTTGTATTATTTTAAACTTCAAGTAAGTAGCTATAATATAAAACAAATTCATTAATATGAAATCATTTTAATCAAATGGTGTGAAAAAATAAATTACCTTGGATTTTTAAAACTGATAAAATCTGAAAAAATTGAAACTAAGTTTTAGAATTATAAGGATTTATTATTAATCTAAGCAGTCTATTTTATGATGTTTTAAAGATTCTATCTTTGTTTTAAAAGGGAAAGACATTATGACTCTAAATTTTATAATGATATGGTATCTTCTGAAATCGATTTGAGGATGGATAGTTTGTGGATGATGCATTTCTACATTTATTGTTAAATCTTAGTAATATTCTCTTAATAGATATATACTTATTCAATTCTTTGCTAGAAATTGTTTTAATAGTGAGATACATTTTATTTAAGGTTTGCGAGAAAGAAGTACAAATCGGATTAATTCATTATATCAGACTTATTATTTGTTGAATTTAAATATTCATAAACTTAAACTATAGCTTTTATCGGGAGCTGCATTTTTTCGAATAGAAAATGTAAGTATCCTAATTGCACATAGTCAAATCTTTTTTAATTTTTAAAATAATTTGCATAAATCTATGCAGCTTACTCAAAAATAATTTGATTCCAATTTTCATTCTCACTTCTAACATAATTTAAAACATCAAGCCTCTTTTCCTTTAATTTAATTGTAAATTGTAAGTTATTAACAAAAAAGGGGAAAAATATTAATTACCTCATCAATTAATTAGCATTAACACTGTGGATTGTTTGAACAATTCTTTAAATGTTAAACATACACTTCATTCTATGTTAAATTAGTATTATAATATTTAGATTCCTTGTTTTCTGCTTTCAGTTATTGCGCTACGTATCTGATAAAATAATCTATTTCATAAGATCTTATGCCTTTATCCCAATCAAGATTTTTATAGTTTTCAGTGAATTTGTTAATTATATTTTACACTTTGAGATAGTATAATGTGTAACCAGTTTTGATCGAAACTAATCCAACTATCAATAATATAAATATAACTGAAGTCGAGTTTTACAGTATCTTAGAAATCTAGATAGTAATGCAAATCAGAAACAAAGTAATATTCAACGAAAGATATAACCGATTAATTCTTTCGTCTATGTAAGGTAAGAAAAAATGAAAGTGCAATATTCCAAAGAGAGAAACAGCGATAGGAAATATTTAGCGAAAAATATTATCATTTGCTTTTAAGATTAGCAAAATTCCAATATAAATTATAAGATTCTTTAATAAACTAATCATGGTCTGAGTTCTTTGCTGGAGACAATCTTTTGATTGAAAAGAATACTTCGATGTATGAGCAGAACTGATAAAACCTATGATAATTATTAATTAAAATAAAAACGCATGAATTACTTAACTTATAGTAACATGTAAATGTTAAAAATTAAAAGTTTTTTCTATGATTGTAATTTTAATTGAATCAGGATTCTCTTTTGAAATTCATCAATTTATTAGAAATCATAAAAAAATATTTCTACTTCTTTTGAAAATAGTAAATAGATTTTCATTTTACTTATGAGCAAAGCTGTGCCAAAATTAATATATCCTAAGTAAGAATCGGTTTACAATGAGTAGAATATAGTAGGAATCAAAATAAAAGGATTGTAAACCTGAGCTATGATGCTAAGTAAGACATTCTATTGGTTTAATTTCTAAAATATACAATAGATTAAATAAGCTTTTAATATAGAAAAGCTAACAATCATGTTTAATCCAAAGCTTATATAGGTTATCAACTAGGAATATTTCTCATCAATTGTGAAAATATTAAATTTCTTTAGAATATTTTATTAGCCTTTATCAATTTCAGTGCTTTATATTAACTCTTTGTCAAGCATGATAATAAAATAAAGTATAAATTCTAAGCTTAGGCAGAGAGAAGAGAGCATAAAAGATCTATCAAAGGAATAAACAAGAGAAGGAGCATTATGAATATAAAAGTTCTTGGTGGAGGCTAAACTAAATATTTTTTTCATTTTGTTTTGAGTTTTTTATCAAATATCTGGCTTATTATTTTATATATACTTACTTATTTATTTATTTATTATAACATGTGAAATATTTTTTATATTATTAATAACATTATTTTATAAGAAGTCTTCTCTATTAAATAATATTTATTTACTCTAGCTTTCTTACTAAAAGAATAAATAAATTCATCTTTACGTACAGTTTGAACTTTTTTAAGGTGCTTCGAATTAATGAAAACGAATGTAAATCCAAAACAGGTATGAATAAAATTTGATTAGAACTGAGAAATTAATCTTCTAGAAACATTTAAGAAAGAATGAAATAATCTGGAGCGCTTCATGAAAATAGGATTTTATTATATCCAACAATATAACTGAATTTGCTAAATAAATTATTTATTTTCTCAATTCAAAAAATAAAATAAATTAATTTTTATTTTCATTAAATTAGAAAAAAGATTTTAGATAATTTTTCAAGCAAATTATAAATAAATATATCTTAGTATAAACTGAATCTATCTATACCTAGACAAATTTATTTTCTATCTTTACTTCATTTAAGAACAAGAAATATTTATCTATCTGTTTGTCCTCAAATTATAATTGTTCACTCCTGAATAAGTTTATTTAAAGAATAGTTTTAATTTTAGAAATGGTATCATAATTTAATGAATTGAATCTTAAATAAGTAAAGGTAAATGTATAGTAACTTCTGATAAGAATTAAATAATATTTAAATAAAAGAGAAAATTTAGAATTATATGATAAATTTAATAAATAAAAAACAATTAACTAGTTATGTAATTCATTTCTCTTAATTTAAGAAATTTGATATATAAATATTTTCTAAAAGGTATTTTCGATCGAATATAGTCAAAATCAGCTTAGTGTTCTTTAAAGTATTTAAAATCATTTTAAAAAAAAATGTGAGGCCAAATTAATAGACTAAAAACAGTACAATAAATTGATAAATCATTAGCACCTTTTAAATCCATTTCATGTTCTCAATAAAATCTGACGTGCTTTAGGTTATATAACTGTTGAGCGCATTAATCAGATCGTGAATATAGTTAGACATTTAGTTTAATTCTAACAGGTTATATTTAGAAAAGAATATTTATAACTTTTAATGTCTAATATCTTTATTTGAAATAAATAAATTTGATTATAAATCTGAAATTGCATCCAAAAATACTCTCATCCCTGCTTATAAACCATTAGTTAAAGCTCCATTAAGCAGAGATTTGCACTCACTGTATTGTAATCGGGATGACAAAGTTACTTTGCTTGAATAATTAAGTAGAGGATCGCATGCATTTTTATCAATAACATCAAAAATATATTTTTCAAATTAATCCTTTTAATACCTATCCTTGACTAATTAATCTTTTAAAACACTAATAAGAGTAGATAAGCTAGCTTTTGCTTGATTAGAAAGTAAGCTAATTCTTTTAGTATAGATATTTATTAATGTTTATCGAGATGAGCCTTTTTCCATATTATTGGAATATAAGCAAGTTGTTGTCATAGCACTTAAAAAAGATGCTTTTGCAGTTTGTAATACACCTATTTTTAAGTTTTAAATTAAAATATAAGCCATGGATTAATGTAAATTTAATAAGGAATTACCTATTAATTCTTGATTGGTGTTTGATTAATTTACTGAGTTGTTTGTTAAAACCTTATTTACAACAGGATATATTATAAGTATCACAAATAAAATTGAAGCAGTTACAAGCAGAAATCTCTTAAATTTTGGGAAACTCGTGACAGGCGCAATCAATTTCTTCTTAATAAATCCAGACCCTCCAAAATAATCTCTGGCATTTACATTATTTATTATGCTCTTGTCGAACAGAGAATTGAGCATAAGAATTAGATTACTATGCATCTCCACTATATACTAAGGATCAATAGTAGACAATAGCTTATAAATTTTTTCTTTGTAACTCTGGGTAAAGGCATAAATAGGAAAAATTATAAAACAGAAGATAGCACATACAAACCCAACTATCATAAGAAGTTTATCAACTAATTATTAGATTTAATCAAATGCCTCTCTAACGGATTATTATTAAGATTACTATAAAATTGTTAGGGAACCAGCAATTTCTACAAAGTTAGCTGTCAGGGTTTGTTCCATAATCTTGGTATCAATGTTGTCTTCTGAATAAGAGAATTGGTAGATATTAAATGAAAATACATGAAAAGCTTCTAAAATAATTGTAGTTATATTAACATATTTTTGTTCGTCAAAAAAGACTTTTATATTCTATTCGGTACCAAAAATATGTTAAAAAAACTAGAGCTCTTTCATTTTTTCTTCTGTGATTTAGCTTAAATGATTCATAAAAATTTTATGATTCTCCCTAGCATATTATTTTAGACTCTATTAATTCTATGAAATATTATCGATACCAGTTTGATATATAGGATTATTTAATAAGCTATCTATACCTCGAGATTTAGCTGAATTACTTACACACACGCGAAGGTCGTTTGCCCAAGAAATATAATTAAAATTCTTAGAGGCTACATCAAATAGATAATTTAAACGAAAAAAAAAGATAATGACTAAAATGATTAGTAGCCCTATTATTTTAAAATAATAATAATATTATTATAATTATTAATGTATTTAAATTTTATTAAATTTAAAATAATACCAAAACAGCATGTGGAAAGGATTTGAATGAGTTTGAAAGCATAGGGTTGTTTTAAAAAGAATAAACTATTAATTAAGGAAATCTTTTAATTTTTATATTATGATGCTATATTTGTTGATATTGATTATATTCTATTCTAGCCTTCTTTTTATTGTTATGAATTATCAGTATCTAAAACAGACTTTTAATTCCTCTAGGAATCATCAAACTTAAAATTGCTTTTAATCAATTCATTGCTGAGAATTTTTCTATTAGTTGTAGAAAGAGGAGATAGACCTAATAATTGCTAATTTGGAGATCTAGGAGACTGAGTGTAGTCATACTTTTCAACCATTCTATCTGTTGATAGTATAAGTTGGTCTTCTTAAATTATATTTTATATAGAAGAAAGATTTTATGAAGGTTAAATCTAATTACCCTCTTTTTACTTAATAACAATGTGATTTAGATTTACTTAGTATTTATCTTCTAGTAATTTATGATTTAAACCAAAAAAATGTTAAGAGATTCCATCTTTCACTCTTAACAAATTTGTGTCAGATAATTCTAATGGAGAAAGATTAGAAATGAATGAATGCAGCTAGTCTTCATTATAGGAAATATTGCAAAAAGTTTTTAACTGATGATGGAGTAAGCTAAAATAACTAGACTCAAAGAATGTGTCTTCTTAAATTGGTTAAATACTGTCAATAATTATTTGGATTTAATCCAATTTTAAATAATTCATTATGTTTACTTTTAATGTTATTGAATAAATATCATTTCTTAATAAGCTTAGATTTCTTTTTTCAAATAAGTCTGCTATAAGAACATCTAAGTTTTTATTATTTTAATTAATTTAGTAAATCTATTTCTTTGGGAAAAATCCAACTGTTTCTAACGTCTATGAATTAATTGATTGTTAATTTATGTTTTTTTCAAGTATTTATAGAATAAAATGTGGTAGCACAGGAAAAAGATTAACTATATTAACTTCTTGCACATCCTTAAAAGAATTGAAATGTTTAGCAAAGATTTAATTGTATATGTTCTCAGAAAATGATTAAATTTTAAAAGTTTTTTATCTTTGATGTATTATCAAATGACTCTAATTGTTGTCTATTATTTTAGTAACCAAACCAATTATTCCAAAATCATTATTCGATGTAGAATACAAATCAAATTTGAGTCTGACTGGAAATATAAAACCTATTTAATTAATAAAGAGTTATATTTTTAAATTATAAAAAGTTAAATTTTACCTTTTTTATTCTATGCTAGATGATACAATGTACTAAACTAATAGTTAGTTTTCTTACAAATAAATTATTTTAAAATCTCATCATGGTGTTTTGCTATATCCTAAGGCATAATTATCTTACAATTCTAACCTATCACGTTCTTAGCAGAGAAATCAAAAATTCGATCAAAATTTTGAGAAACTTTCAAGATTTTTCCTAGATTTTAATTCTGTAGAGATATAAATACAACTGTCGAGGTATTTGAATAAAATGAATCTATTAAAGCTTAATTTTCAATTAACTTATCGTTTGTTTTAATTTTAAGTAAGAAACTAAATAATTTGTAATAAAAATAACTTAGAATTCATTTTTAAAAATTAATTTAAAGCAACAAACAATACTTAATAATCTATATACCTTGGGTATTTAAAGCTTATGAAAGCTGAGTAAGCAGTAGCTAAATCTTGAAATTTTAGCGATTTATTATTAATCTAAGCGGTTAATTCTATGATTTTTTAAAGTTCTTCTCTCTCCTTTAAAAAGGAAACACATTGTTTCTCTAAGTTCTATAAAGAAATAACATCATCTGAAATAGATTTAAGGATACTTAATTTATAAATTATACATTGGCACATTTATTGCTGAATCTTTTAAATATTTTCTTAAAAGATATAAACTTAATCTATTTTCGGCAACATTTTGTTAGAATAATTTTATGTATCTTCCTTCACCTTTGAAAGAAAGAAAAGAAAATCAGATTGATTAATAATCTAAAACTATTATTCCTTTGAATTTAAGTATTCATTCACTTAAACTTAAGCTTATAAATGGCGCTTCATTTTTTCATGTAAGAAATGCAAGTATCCTTTTTGAACATAGTTAATCGTCTTATGATTTTTTAAATACTTTTCATAAATCTATTCAGCCGAATCAAAGATTATTTAATTCCAGACTTCATTATCATTTTGAATATAATTTAATGCATCCTACCTCTTTCCCTTTTATATAATTGTAAGTTGTAAGCTATTAATAAAATAAAAAAATTAACAATAGAGTACCTCATCTATTAATAGGCACTAGCAAAGCGGATTGTTTTAACAATTTTAGATATGCTAAATATATATTTCATTCTACATGATATTATTATTGTAGAATTCAGGTTCTTTTTAATGTATTTTCTGCTATTGAACTAGGTATCTTATAAAATAATCAATTTCATAAGATTTTATACTCTAATCCCAATCTATTTAATGTTAGTTTACAGTGAATTTTTTAATGATTTTTTAGATTCTTGTATTATATAAAATGTAACCAGTTTTAATTGAAATTAATCCAATTATTAAGATAATAAATGTTATCGAAATCTAGCTTGATAACATGTTACATAGCTAGATAGTAATGCAGATGAAAAATAATGAAATATTGAAAGATAGATACAGCCTATTAATTGTTTCATCAATGTATGGTAAGAAAAAATAAAAATGTAAAATCCCAAAAAGAGACACAGCCAAAGGGAATAATTGGCGAAATACATTATTATTTGACTAGATAATTAGTAGCACTCCAACTTAAATTATTATATTTTTTAAAACATTAATAAAGATAGGCGTCCTCTATTAGAGATGATCCTTTGTTTCAAAAGAATATTTAGAAATATGAATTGAACTTATATAACCTATTGTATTATTTATTATTAAAAATAATGAGTTCCTAGCTATATAAAGCACATTTAAAAGTTTCAATTTATTTAAGTGAGGTAAAAAATTAACTGAAGAAGTCTTATTTATTTTATAGCATTCCTTTATCTAAATTTATAATCATAATTCATTCATATTCAATCATCAAAATGTATGAACATTTTTCTATTATTCAGTTTAATTAAATTCATGAATTTCTAACTAATTTTTGGTTTTGTGTTTTTTTTTTTGCAACTCAAGAATAAGAGTTTAGAATAAATAAGGTATCTTAAAAAAAGCTTACAATTGTTGTAGCAATTTATTTTCAAATATGGCATGCATGAAAATACTATTTATTTTGAGTGAGTAAAAGCAAAATAAAATAAATTTACTTATTAGCAAAGCTATTCCAAAATTAATATAACCTAAGTAAGATTTGATGGACAAAGAGTAGAATATAGTTGGAACGAAAATAACTGGATTATTCATCTGAATGGCTGCACTCATCAATATGCTTTTTTAGTTAACCTTCTTAGAGATACAGTATATAAAATATGCTCTGATTATGGAGGAAAGAATAAGAATATTTAATCCAAGGCTAATATATGTAATCAACTAAGAATGCTTGCTATCACTAGAGAAGATATTAAAAATCTTCAGCATATTTTATTAGTCTTTTTCGCTTTCCGTATTTTGAATAAATTCATTGTCTAACATAATTATAAAGTAGATAGAGAATTCTAAGCACAGCCAAATTTTAGAGAGCACAAGCGGTCTATCAAATGAGTATATTAGAGATGGAGCATTTTCAATGTAAAATCTTTTTAAAGAGATTACACTAAATATTTCTATAATCAAATCCATATTCTTTGTGGCTGTTGGTAGGTAGGGAAGTCAGCTTTTTTAATATTTAAACTTTTTTTTAATTAAAAATCTTATTTACATAAAATAAGGTAGCTAAAATAACAATAACAATTTGTTAGGATTGATTACTCAGAGTATCATTAATATTCTAGTAATAAGATTTAATTTATTTTAATATATTTCAATTAGATTCATAATAAAATAAAGGAAACTTAAGATAAAAAAAGTAATAATAATAGAATTTAACATAATAAATGTAAATAATTTCAGAAGCATAAAAAAATAATTAAATCATAGTTTTAATTTAGATTTTTTTAAAAACAAATAAGCTACTATCTACTTAATTTACCCTTATCATTCTAATTTATTTTCAGGTTATTCTTTATTTCCAGAATCAAATTCTAAATATAATGTTACGGGTGAAAGAAGTTCTGATGGTGAGGCTTATGTTCTTATTATAGGTGATAAAGGTCTTTACTACATAGAGTTCTATAAGTCTACCCTTTTAAGAAAGACTGGATTCTTACTTTGATAAAACCTATTTCTAGAATTTAAGTTTTCATTAGCAACTTCACAATCCGAATTTTATGATAAATTAATAGATATTTTATCTTAACATTTCGCAGTAGGAGGATTATTTGTAATATATTATTAAAATTAAGAACCTTTTTGAAAGTTAGGACCATTATTTTAATCTTCGGTTTTTAAGGTAACTATTTTTGATTAATATTATCTCGGAGATCTTTTACTCCTTATTAATTCTTTAGAATAATCTAGCATAGCTTTCTCATGAAGGTAAAGATATTTTCTCCCATCTTTTGAAGAAGTGGTTAAAATATTAGTATTATCTATTGAATCTAAACGTTGAAGTTAATCATTTTATTAATTGAGAAGTATGACATTTTTGAGGTTATCAAATTGTATGAATTGATTAATTAAAAAATTAATACTCAAATAATTATTTATTTTTTCTTAACCTGCTTTTATTAGTGTAGTTAATTCATTAGAAAAGCAACCAAAACAAGAGAGGTAACTAAAAATAAAATAGCATAATTTGTTTGATAATGTTTTATATGGCGGATTAAAATCTTAGCTAAATTCATTACTATTCTAATTACTTTTTTTCTTCTTATTTTTGATTATTTCATTATTATTATTATTATTATTATTATTATTATTATTATTATTATTCTTTTTCTCAATTTAGAAAATATCTGAAAATAAATTTCTGAAGAGCTAAATTTGATTATATGGTTTAGAAATCAAGCTTCCTATTATAATTAAAACATTAAAGATTCCTCCTAATTATGAGATCATTTAAGGTAATTTCAAATAACTTCTAATATGTTTCTACTCTCTATCTTTTTCTAGGTATAATGAAACTTAAAAGAAATTTTTATTAGTCTTAGAAGAAAGTTAAGCCCTATCTTTTGAAAATTAGAGTTCTGATTGCGTTTTTTCTTCATAAGTAATTAGACCTACATCATCACTAATATGTGTAGTTTAAAATAATAGTTCAAAAGTTGTTAAATAATCATAGAATACATTTTAAAACAAGGTTTTAGCCATTGGCAAAAAAGGTTTCTCAAAATTTTACAGATCTATTATTCTATCTGTGAAGAAAACCTATATTTTCCCTTTCTTTAGAATTTTTTATCTAATTGATTCTTCTTTACAATTTATTCCAGTGCATTCCTTAAAAGACACTTTTAGAACAGAAAAACGAGGCAAATCCCATTAGCCTTATAAATATAACTCTTCTTAGTTTTTAATGCAGAAGGTTTAAGTTAGATTAGAAAAATATTTGTTTGTTTCTTTAATTTAAAAATCATTACTTTCACAGGGAGCAATTATTAGGTCTATAATCTATTATTATTTTGAACCATCAGTTAAAATTTCACCTGATTTAATTGTAAAAGTACCTTCAACTGTAAAGACTGAATTATCAATATAAGGTATCAATCCATCTTTTAAAAATTAAACGGCAAATGAGAATTTAGACTTATCGATATTTTATCTTTGAGGAACTTAAACTTGTATCTATTGATAGATTGCATTAGGATTTTATTTATTAACCATCTATTGCAACAATTAAAAACCAAACGCAATTACTATTCCAGATAAAACAAGGCTGACAAACCCTCCTAACCTAGAAGTAAACTTTCTATTATTATTATAGATTAGCCCAATTTCAACTCCAAACAAATCAAAATGTGGTAATATTCCTCTTTTTAGTTTTGAATTTTAGATCATTTTTATAATTAAGAGCTTAGAATATATTTTTTTTTCTTTTTTATTAAATTTTGATTGATTACTAATTTTATAGTTGACTTAATAACATATATTTACTCAAAATTAGATGACAAGCAGCACCTAAATTTTTAGCATTTGTTACATCTTTATTTCATAACAAACAATTTAAATTAAGTTTTTATGGTTAGATATTTGCTTAATAATAGTTATTTAACAATTTATATCACGCATTTCCTTTTAGTTTTTTATTGCATCTTTGTTATTGTAATTTTTTATACTTTATTTTGGAATTTCTTTCTTATTTTTAAATGTTATAACCAAAATGTGATAAATTACTGCTTCTTTTATTTTCTTTACATTCAATAAAAAGATGAATTAGAATTTATAATATCATAAATAAGCAGATCAAGGTTTTATTTATAGAAACTTTATAATATTAATTTCAATATTAACTATTATTTCTACAGGATCATATCTATATATTATATAAATGGCTAAATAATTAGTTTGCACTTCTTATCTGCCAAATTGGAGATATTCTAATATCATAATAATCCTATTTATTTAGGAAAGGAATACTATTTCATGTGCAATTTAGTTATGCCACCCTATATTAATTAACTATATATTATTGAGTATTATTAATAAATTGTTTATATGTTTATATATCTCAAAATATTATGAATTATTTATATTTATTAATTTTATTTTAATGTAATAGTAGTACAATTAACCATTAGTTTAATTTAATTTATCACCCATTACTTATATGAATATAAATAGATTAGAATGCATTTAAACTTTTATCATCTTAATAGCTATTACTTGTTATTTTAAACACTTAGGAATTATTCATAGAAATCTCTTAATTTTTTTGTTTAGTTAACTTTTAATTTATTTAAAACATAAATTTATAGCAAAATAAATAATCTGGTGAAAAAGAAAAGGCCATATATCCTTATATAATCAAAGTAAATAATATGGACATATTTCCACTATTACAATGGTTTGCTTAGCTGATTATTAAAGAGTGGCTAAACTGCTATTTTAAGAGTGGTTAAAATGATAATTTTTATTTTATTTTTAAAGCGTTATTTTAATTTGTATAGATTTTAATGTAATTGATAACGTAAAAGGATCTCTTATGGTAATTAATTATAGTTTATAATTTGAATAATCCTATAACTTTTACATAATCTCTCAAAATGAATCAAACAATATCTATCTTATTTGAAAATTTCAGTGTTTTAAGTAGTCTAAAATGTATGAATTTTCATAAAGCTACTTAGTATCCAAAATACTTAGAGTTTGTTTAGTTGAAGGAATTTTATACTTCATGATGTCAAATAATTAAAATTTGATAAAACAATATGCAATTATTAAAATGAGAATCTAAAAAATCAAAAAGGTAGTGTAAACAACATTCATCGTCATAAAGAAATCGGAATGAGTTTAATTAATAAATTCAGTTAAAACATCTACCATACTAGCAATATTTTCATATACTTAATTTAATTCATAAAAATTAACCTTTTCAAAGTATTAAGATTGCATTTATTTAATTTAGTCATTCTTAGTAATTTAATTTATTTGATATAATTCGCCAAATTATAGAACAGTATACTAAATCGCATTCAATAATCCTCTTTATAATACATTATTAGCCAGGTTTTTGCAATTTTAAATATCAAATTATATGTTTTTAGTATTGTATTTTTCATAATAACTATTAAAAACTTACAAAATCTTCTTTAATTAATTTAAAAAGAAAATTTAAATATTTTTCTTATTTATATCTGCTATTATCTTCTTGCTAATTTATTGTTTAACTAAAGCCCGATAGAACTTTGCTATTATCTTAGAATACCTTAAAAAATCTATTCTCAAAGAGTCAATAGTTGTTACTTATTATTACTATTATGAAATTGGGGAGAGTAGTTATTTCAAATATAAATTATATGCAGTAAAATTGCTTATGAGTTGAGTAATAACTGTTTATAAAGAACCTTTTTAAGTAAAAGTGTTATCATATAAAAATTATATTTTGTCTAATACTGTAAATCCTCATTAACTAACACCCAAAGAATATTTTTAATTTTCAAAAGATAATAGTGTTTCTCTCAATATAATTTTAAAATAAAAAATTTTTTAGGTAATAATTAATGAGGGTTTACAGTATTTCAATTAATTAATAATAAAAAAAGGAAACATAAATTTAAAAAAGTAATAATAGAAGAATTGAACATAAACTTAAATAATTTTTGAAGCATAGTAAATAATTAAATTAAAGTTTTAATTTAAATTTTATCTTTTAAACAAATATGCTTCTCTTTACTTAATTTACCTATATCATTCTAAATTAATTTCTGTGTATAATTTATTCTTAGAATTTTTTTCTAAAAAGAATGTTATTGGTGTAGAAAGTTTTGTGGGAGAGACTAATGTTCGTATTATTGGCGATAAACGTCTTTGCTAAATAGGGTTCAAGAAGTCTATCTTTTAAAGAAATCCTGGATTCTTACTTTTATAAAACGAATATCTAAAATTTTAGTTTTCATTAGCAACCTCACTATCTAAATTTTATGATAAATCAGTTGGTATTTTATCATAACATTTTGTAGTAGAAGGATCTTTTATGATAAATTATGTAAAATAAGAACCTTTTTGTAAGTTAGGACCATTATTTTAATCTTCAGTTTTTAAGTTAACTAATTTTGATTAATTTTATCTTGTTGTAGATCTTTTACTCCTTATTAATTCTTTAGAATAATCGATCATAGCTTTTTCATGAAGGTAAAGAGATTTTTTTCCATCTTTTGTTGTAATATTAAATGAATTGGTTAAGAAATTTGAGTTTTCTATAGAGTCTAAATATTGATATTAATCGTTCATTTAAGAGTGAAGTATAACATTTTTGAGATTATCAAATTATATGAATGTATTAATTTAAATAATTAATACTCAAATAATTATTCATTTTGTCTTAACCTACTTAAATTAGTTTTGTTAATTCATTAGAAAAGCACTTAAAACATGAGAGGCAACTAGAAATAAAATAGCACAGTCTATGAGGTAAAGTTTTATAAGTTGGATTAAAATCTAAGCTAACTTCATTGCTTTTTTAATTATTAGATTCTTTTATGTTAATTTTTTTGTTCTTATTTTTGATTTTTTGATTATGCTTTTTTTGTTCTATTAAGAAAATATCTTAAAATAAATTTCTCAAGAGTTAAATTAGATTATATGGTTTAGAAATCAAGCCTCCTATTATAATTAAAACATTAAAGATTCCTCCTAATTATGAGATCATTTAAGGTAATTTCAAATAACTTCTACAATATTTCTACTCTTTATCTTTTTCTAGGTATAATGAAACTTAAAAGAAGTATTCATTCGTCTTAGAAGAAAGTTAAACCCTATCTTTTGAAAATTAGAGTTCTGATTGCGTTTTTTCTTCATAAGTAATTAGGCCTACGTCGTCATAAATATGTGTAGTTTAAAATAATAGTTCAAAAGTTGTATAATAATCATAAAAAACATTATAAAACAAGGTTTTGCCAATTTACTAAAAAGGTTTCTCAAAATTTTACAGGTCCACTATTCTATCTGTGAAGAAAATCTAAATTTTCCCTTTCTTTAGAATATTTTTTCTAATTTGTTCTTCTTTACAATTTATTCCTGTGCATTCCTTAAATGCTACTTTTAGGGCAGAATAATATGACTTATCCCATTAACCTTCTAAAAATAATTCATCTTAGTTTTTAATACAGAAAGTTTAAGATTGTTTAGAAAAATAGCTATTTATTTCTTTAATTTAAAAATCATTGCTTTCACAGGGAGCAATTATTAGGTCTATAATCTTGAATTTGTTTAAACCGTCTACTTAAATTTCATCTGTTTTAATTGTTAAAATACCTTCAACTGTAAAGACTGTATTATCAATATAAGGTGTCTATCCATCTTTTAAGATTTATACTGCAAATGAAAATTTAGACTTATTGATATTTTATCTTTTAGGGACTTAAACTTGAATCTACTGATAGATTGCATTAGGATTTTATTTATTAACCATCTATTGCAACAATTAAAAACCAAACGCAATTACTATTCCAGATAAGATAAGACTGATAAATCCTCCAAATCTAGAAGTAAACTTTCTATTATTATTATAGATTAGCCCGATTTCAACCCCAAATAAATCAAAATGAGACAAAATACCTCTTTTTTGCTATTAATTTTAGATCATTTAATAATTAGCACTTAGATTAAATAATTTTTATAACTTTTATTAAATTTTGGTTTATTATTAATTTTTTAGATGGTTTGATGCATAATTATTATTACACTTTTTTTACTTTATTCAAAATGTGTAATCACACCTTTATTTTTAGCTATTCACTTTCATTCATAATATCTATATTTTATGTTAAATTTTTCTTGTTATCTATTTGTTTAATAATCATTATTCAAAAATTTAAATCACTCACTCCTTTTCTTAAAGTTTTTTATTGCATTTTTGCTTTTATAGTAGTAATTTTTAAGAGTTTTAAACTTAGCAACTAAGAATAGGAATTGAAAAAAAATTAAATATCTAAAAAAAAGCTTATAATTGTTTAGCTATTTCTTTTTATATATGGCATAAATGAAAATACTATTTATATGTGAGTGCATTACAGTAAAAAAATAATAATTTTACTTATTAGTACAGCAATACCAAAATGAATATAACCAAAGTAAGATTTGATATACAAAGAGTAGAATATAGTTATAGTCTAACATAATTATAAAGTAGATAGAGAATTCTAAGCACGGCCAAAGTTTAGAAAGCACAAGCAATCTATCGAAGGAATATATTAATTATATTTATTTATAATAAATTTTTTGCATTGCGTTTATATTTCTATGTCAAGTATATACATATATACATATAATAAGATCTAATTTATTTTAATATATTGTTTGATTAATAATCACAAAAAAAGGAAATGTTAAATTAAAAAAGTAATAGTAGACTTTAACATAAAAAGTAAATAATAACACTAACATAAACTTCTGTAATATGGTTAAATCATGGTATTAACTTAGATTTTTAACTATAAAAAAATAAGCTACAGTAGTTTTATGATACTTAATTTATTCATATCATTCTATTTTATTTTCTATATCCTCGCTTATTTAGGTGTTTTATTCTGAAAAGAATGCCCTGGGTGAAATAATTTTTTAGGGTGAAGCTAATGTTCTTATTATTGGTGATAAAGGTCTTTAATTCATTGAGTTTTATGAGTCTACCTTTAAAAGAAAGCTAGGGATTTTACTTTTATAAGACCTAGTTCTAAAATTTTAATTTTCATTAGCAACTTCGCAATCTAAATTTTAGGAGAAATCTATTGGTATTTTTTCAAAACATTTTGTACTCTAAGGACTACTTATAATATACTATTAAAAATAGGAACCTTTTTGAAAATTAGAACTATTAATTTAATCTTCTGTTTTTAAGTTTGCTATTTTTGGTTATTATTATCTTGTTGTAGATCTATTATTCCTTATTAATTCTTTGGAATAATCGATCATAGCTTTCTCATGAAGGTAAAGAGATTTTTACCCACCTTTTGTTGTAATATTAAATGAAGTGGTTAAATTATTAGAATTATCTATTGAATCTAAGCGTTGATGTGAATCATTCAATTAAGAGTGAAGTATAACATTTTTAAGGTTATCATATTATATGAATTTATTAATTATATAATTAATACTCAAATAATTATTTATTTTTTCTTAACCTGCTTTTATTAGTGTAGTTAATTCATTAGAAAAGCACTTAAAACAAGAAAGTTAACTAGAAATAAAAAAGTAAAGTTTATGATGTAAAGTTTTATTTGGTGAAATTTAATTACTTTTTTAATTATTAAATTCATTTTTATCATTTTTTTTCTTCTTATTTTTCATTTTTTCAATGTGTCTTTTTTGTTCTATTTAGAAAATATCAGAAAACAAATTTCTCAAGAGTTAAATTCGATTATATGGCCTAGAAATCAAGCTTCCTATTAAAAATAATACATTAAAGACTCCTCCTAATTATGAGATCATTTAAGGTAATTTCAAATAAGTTCTAATATACTTCTACTCTTTATCTTTTTCTAGGTATAATGAAACTTAAAAGAAATATTGGTTGGACTTAGAAGAAAGTTAAACCCTATCTTTCGAAAATTAGAGTTCTGATTTTGTTTTTTCCTCATAGGTAATAAGGCCTACATCGTCATAAACATGTGTAGTTTAAAATAATAGTCCACAGTTTGTATAATAATCATAGAAAATATTATAAAACAAGGTTTTACCAATTTACTAAAATGGTTTCTCAAAATTTTACTAATCTATTATTTTATCTGTGAAGTAAACCTGTATTTTCCCTTTCTTTATAATATTTTATCTAACTTATTCTTCTTTACAATTGATTCCAGTGCATTCCTTAAATAGTATTTTTATATCAGTATAATTAGGTTACTCCCATTAACCTTCTAAAAATAAATCATCTTAGTTTTTAATGCAAAAGGTTTAAGATAGATTTTTAAAATAGTTATTTGTTTCTTAAATTTAGAAATCATTGCTTTCGCATGGAGCAATTATTAGGTTTATAAATTTCCATTTAATTTAGCCATCTGCCTAAATTTCACCTGTTTTAACAGTAAAAATACCTTCAACTGTAAAGACTGTATTATCAATATAAGGCATATATCCATCTTTTAAGAATTATATAGCAAACGAAAATTTAGACTTATTGATATTCTACCTGATTGGATTTTAAACTTATATCTATTGATAGATCGAATTTGGGTTTTATTTATTAGCCATTTATTGTACCAATTAATAACCAAACGCAATTAATATTCCAGATAAGATGAGGCTGATTAATCCACCAAACCTAGATGTAAATTTTCTACTGTTATTATAAATTAGGCCAATTTCAACTCCAAACAAATCAAAATGTGATAAGATTCCTCTCTTTTGTTTTGAATTTTAGATCATTTTAATAATTAGAAACCTAGATAGAATTTTTAATTGTTTTCACTTTTATTTCAAATATGAAAAATTGTGCTCTTTATTATTAATTTTTTAGCTGGTTTGATATTATATATGATTAAACTTTTTATAGTGATTTAATTAATAAAATTTATAATCAAATCTTATTTTTAGCTTTTTTGTATATTAATTTCATAACAACATCTATAATTGATATAATCTTTTTATGGTTATCTATTCGTTTAATAATAGTTATTTAAAAATTGTAATCACACCTTTACTTTTTTATTGCATCTTTGTTATAAAAGGAATGCTATTCTAGAGTTTTTTTACTTTATTATAACTTATTAATGAATATATATTTCTTATTTTTAAACACTGAATCGAAATTGTGATTGAAAATTAAATGATCATTAAATTACTTAGATTTCTTTTATTTTCTTTTCTTTTACACTCAATTTAAAATTAATTTTAACTAATCATATCTTAACATAAACTGACCAAGTATTTATTTACTTTTACTAAATTTATAATTTTAAAACCTTAAAAATATGTAAAAAAATATAGTTAGTGATATATTATAAAGATAATATCTGTATAATTTATTTAAAGCTATTTTTGGCTATATTAATTAGATTTATTCTTTTGACTAAGGGTGTAACTTTCACTTGTAATGTAGCTGATTTCTTCTTTATTAAAACTAATTAATTTATGATAAAATTTATCCATAAAATAATCAAATTGTTAATTTAATTTAATTTATTACCCAACATTTATAAGAATGTACAAGGATTAGAATGCATATAAATTTTAGTAATCATACTAATTATTAATTGGTGATATTAAACACTTAGGATTATATTAATTACTCAACTACTAATTAATACATATTGATTTAGGCAAAATAATTATCCAGTAAAAAAGAATAAACCATATTCCAATACAAATTAGAGTAAACAACATGATCTTATTTCTTCTCAAAGTATCGTTTGCTAACTGCTTATTAAACTACTCATTTATTATTAAAACCTTATTATAATTTTGATAGATTTTTATACAAACCATTAAGGAAGGATCTCTTATATGGATTAATTAATTTAGTTTATAATTTTACTAATCACTTAACTTTTACATAATCTCTCAAAACGAATGAAAGAATCAATCAATACTTATCTTATTTTAAAAATTCAGCGTTTTAAGTAGTTTAAAATGTATGAATTTTCATAAAGCTACTTAGTATCCAAAATACTTAGAGTTTGTTTAGTAGAATGAATTTTACATTTCATGATGTCAAATAATTAAAATTTGATAAAGCAATAGGTAATTATTAAAATTAGAATCTAAAAAATCAAAAAGGTAGTTTAAACAACATTCATCATCACAAAGAAATCAGAATGAGTTTAATTAATAAATTCAGTTAAAACATCTACCATACTAGCAATATTCTCATATACTTAATTTAATTCATAAAAATTAACCTTTTCAAAGTATTAAGATTGCATTTATTTAATCTAGTCATTCTTAGTAATTTAATTTATTTGATATAATTCACCAAATTATAGAACAGTATACTAAATCGCATTCAATAATCCTCTTTATAATACATTATTAGCGAGGTTTTTGCAATTTTAAATATCAAATTATATGTTTTTAGTATTGTATTTTTCATAATAACTATTAAAAACTTGGCAAGAATCTTCTTTAATTAGTTTAAAAAGAAAATTTAAATATTCTTCTTATTTATATCTGCTATTATCTTCTTGCTAATTTATTGCTTAACTAAAGTCTGATAGAACTTTGCTATTATCTTAGAATACCTTAAAAAATCTATTCTTGAAGAAATCAATTGTTGTTACTTATTATTATTATGAAATTGGGGAGAGTAGTTATTTTAAATATAAATTATATGAGGCAAAATTACTTGTGAGTTGAGCAAGAACTGTTTATAAAGAACCTTTTTAAATAAAAATACTTTAAATAAAAATTATTATTTTTGTAAATCTTTACCTTAAAGCGATTAGTTTGAGTTAGATTGATTAATTATGCTAATAGAAATGATTAGGTTAGTAATTGGATAAAAAAGTAATAAGATCAGAAGAATTATACTAATCGAATAAAGTTTTATATTAACATTAGATAAAGGAATGGTAGTAGAAATAATCTTTTTCTTTATTGTTTAGGGAGGAATAAATTCACTTTTATTTACTTATCGGCTAGTTTTTTAATACACTGAAGTGAGACACGCTTTACTATTTTCAGAGGATAGTACTTTTAAAGATTACACTATAATTTTATATGATTCCATCAACTTTAAAGGTTCTAGTGAGGCAAATAATGAGAGAATTTTTGACTATTCAGATTAGGAAAGATAATAATAGACATAAGAGCAAGTGATAATAATAGAAGAAATCACTGTTGTAAATACTAATAAATAAATTGCTTACTATTTGATTAAATCAAATCCATTAGAAACACTTTATTGCTATAATTCCTATGTAACACCTAAAGTAGATGCAAGCTACGCAAAGTTTTATGTAACAAAACTTTCATCAATTCTATAGCTTTCATGCTACAAGTAATATTGGAATATCTTTTCTTTATATATAAGGAGGGAGTAATAAGCGGAATACGTGGCATTGTAATAAATAGTTTGATTTCCAGTAAAAAATTTTAATGTTACCATGTTATCTAAAGCATAACTCTTTAATGGAAAATATTTTTATTAATCAATTGTCAATAAAACAATATGGTCATTATAATAATCTGCTATATTACTATATTTTAATCTTAGTTCCATTAAATATTATTACTTCTCATAGTCACTCAAATTAAATATAGGATCATCGATCATGTTAATCAATGAAAAATCCTTTATAAATCTACTGATTGACATTCTAACATTCATAGGCCAAGGAATGTATTTAAAATCTGAAAGTGACTATTGAACAACTGAATAAAGATCTAAAAAATTTATTAAAGCATACAATCCAATCGTGGCTTTATTAAAAAGAAAAAGAATTAAAAGAAATAATTAATAATCCAAATAAATTAAGTGTTTTACCTAATGAAATTATTGAAAATATTTCTATCAATAAAATGGGCAATGGAGTTTTTTTTGATTGAATTTATTTTACTACAAGTTTTTTCATATTCTAATCATATGAATTGCTCGAAGACATCGATAGATTTTATATGCTTTAAAGTTCTTTAGAAAAGTTAATACTATGAGAAGAAGATGAATTGCAATTAACTTAGGAATTCTTTACACTATTAGTTGAATTTATCATTTTATTTTAAGATTTTCCTTTACCTTTCTCTAAAAAAGGAGGATTAACATCAAAATAGTCTTTTTCAATTTTAGGTATTTATGATTATAACTTCTGCATAAAATTATATTAGCTCTCTGATTTTTATTATAAAGACTAGGAGCTTAATATATCAGTGCTTTTGATAAATAAATCAGAAGCAATTGGTGATGAACAATTTTAGAGAATTGGATGAATTTTATCTTTCAGATTAAATTAAGTTAAATTTAATACTTGGTTATACTCATGGCTATGATTACTCATAATGGGAGAATGCTTAAAGGTGTTATTATCCTCTTCTTAAATAGATATATTGTGAAGATTAGAATTAAAAAATAAATTAGAAGGTGGAAATAGATTAATTGTTTCATCTAATCCACTTTATACCTTTAGAATATGTTCTTACTAATTCTTATTCTTACTTAAATCATGAGATTCATATAAATTTATTAAACGAGAGTTGGCTTGTTAATGTTTTCTGTTTATATTTTTTTATTTAAGGAAGGATTCAGATGTAGCAGCATTATTAATGTAATTAATAGATTTAGTAATTTTATCTTCCATGTTATTTTTATGCGTTTTAAGGTAGAGCTTTTTTTATTTTGAAGATTTTTTTGTCAGTTTAAAATTTATTTTTGATTTATAAATAGGAGAAATTAACTCTTAATTGTATTGACTCAATTACATCTTCTCTATAATATCATCTATTGTTAAATCAATATCTGCGATTTCTTTAAACTATTTCTGAATCTAAGATTGAATCTGTGTAATAGAAATCTATTCAAAATCAAGCTCCACGAACGAATTAATAGAGATGTGGCAATATTCAAATTATTTTTCTCTAAAGTAAGAGATCTTTAAAGAACATAAGAATATTTTATTCTACCGAAAACTGAATTCTCCTTTTGATAATTTATTCTTTAAATTCTCTTTATACTCATTAAGTTAGCTCTATTTATCAATGTTTATTTAATTGAAAGGTTTTAATAACAAGTAAGAGGTATCATTAGGAAAGTAACAAATAGTCTCTAAATTTTATACTTATGACTAATTAATCAGGTTATTATTTTCTTAAAATTTATTTACTATAAATGGTAATAGAGGAAAAATTCTGCTAGATTTTATTTATGTATAATCTTCTACATTCTACAATTAGCATAAATGCTAAAAAATATTAGTAAATATTAAAATTGTGTATCCATCAATTCTCAAATCTACATATCTTGTATCTAGTACTATATAATTTTAGTTTTCTTTACTTACAGTTACTAGACCACTCACTCCAATATCATCTCTTCCAAATTAGCCTATTTGTAATTTTACACTTACTGGAAGTAAGATACCTTTTTAAATTTCATTAAATAATATTATAAATAAATTAATTTAAAGAGAGGGGTGGGTATCTATCTATCAATAAAATGAAAATCAGTAAAATTAAATATTAATATAATTCTTTATAACTACTTTTATTTAAGTTAATTAATCTTTATTCCCCCCCCCCCCCCCCCCCCCCTCTCACTTCCCTTTATGAATAATTTAAATACCTTATTTATGTTTAGCTACTAATGGATCAATTCTACCAATTAGATTTTCTGAGAGAGAACCTCTGTTAAGAAATCTGTGTAAGAAATTGTCATGGTAACTAGCTAAATTATTAGTCATGAAAATATTAATATTCTTACCTAAGATATCATCCTTAGTGTATCCGAATATAGGTAATATATTTTTAGAAATATTTAATATTTTTGCAAAATTTATGCTCACAACTGAGATATAAATTGCTACAGATTTTTTTGAGAATAACAAGTCTGAAATCTTTTTTTATATAGCTAAATCGTAGCTACTTAAACGGTTTTAAAAAATGATCTTTTATTGCTTAAATCTAATTTAAAAAAAGAATTTTAATGTAATATAAGATTTACTAATAATTAACTAACTAAATTACTTTTATTATTTAAAAGATATCGATAAATTATAAGTTTCAATTAGAACTTATAAAAAGAAATTTTAAGAATTCTTATTAAACAGATTTTATAAGTATATTTATACTTCTTATCTTTTCTTAACGATTTAATTCCCAATTCTTTAAACATCCAAAAGATCTATTTCATCTTCAGAAATTGTATTAAAGAATTGACTTTTATATCCTAGAATATCAATCATATTTGAATAAAGCAATTACAGCTCTTCATCAAACTGTATTACTGAGTTAATTTTATTTTAAATCATGATTTAATTATTTTATTCTTAAATATTATATAAATATGCTCTCTAACGTAGTGAAAGCTTGTAGTTTCTATTTGAAAAGAATTCTAGGATTTTAGTTTAAACCAAACACTTATTTTTAATTTATTCATAAAGATATTGTAAATATTAGATGTTTACTTCTGTAAATTATTTTTTTTGAGCTATATATTTAGTGTATATCGTTAAAATATAGTTTTCTAAAAATTGAATTCTTAAGGAATTTCCATTAAAATACTCTGCATACAAATCTTAGTGATCAGCCTATTATAAAAAATTACTTCAATAACTAAGTAAGCATCAAAAAATTAGATAATATAAATAAATACTGGTTCAAACTATATCATTTCTATATGTAGTATTTTATTAATTTTATTAACTTCTTTGTTACATATTGATATTCTGATTGTTTTTAACTAAAATATTCTAATTTTTAATTATCAAAAAAATTTTTCTCTAAAATTAACAAATTTCAACTTTTTCTCTATTAAAATCCTATTTTCTAGGTTAAGAACTGAGGAAAATATTTGATAGAGAGTATTTAAAATAGAAGTAATTGTATAGAAATAATATTCTTAAGAAAAATTAGGTATTTATTTATTTATATCTTTTTCAGAATTGTTCAGAGAGGAAGGGAACTTATTATTTTAAAAAAGACAAATCAAAAATACAAAAAAGTTAATTACAGTCTAAAGTTTCTAGCAAAAGCAATATGGTATTTTTAGGCAGTTTTTTATATGTTGAATTGTAATATCTTCAAGGAACGGTTATTAGGTTCCTCTAAAGTAATCATAATAAGTGAAATTATACTTTCCATAAATGATAGACCTAATATGGATTTCTATATGATTAGGATTTATAGATTCATAGAAAGTCTTTGTGTATATATTCTTCCCAATAAACATATCATTGATAGCTTTTAATCTGTAATCATAGACAATCCCACTTAATTTAATAATAAAGACAGAGCATGAAAGAAAGGTAAATAAAAATGTAAATTCTTTAGTAGAAACCACAATTAATATTATCCATAAGATATTTATCAAGCTCAATTGCATATGTAATATCCCAATTCGATTGTTTAAATAAGGTAAATAATATAAAATCTCTGAAATCCTTAAAATTGAGCAAGCTAATAATAATAAATGAATCCAAGAATGTGAATTAAACTATCTAATTGAAATATATAAGAATTAGAGTATGATAGAAAAAATATCAGTTGTTGTGTTCCTTTTAGCTAGATGATTTTTTATCTCCAATTAATATTGATCTCCTGTCTTACTGGATGAAATTCCTATAGGTTGATTAAAAATAAGTTTTTAGAAATTTTAAGATGTTTTATTAATAATTTATTGTAAGCTAAAACTAATCGCAAAATAATTAATCAAAAATTGTGTGAAAGCTAAATATTCTTCATAGATAATCTAATTAAAAGATCATTTTGACGATTTCTTTTCAATTTTTATCTAAGGAAAACCTTATCTGTAATTATTTTTTGAAATAAATGAATATTCTATTGAATAACTGCGTTATGGTTGATTTTTTATTCATATTGAAAAGAACTAGTTACCAAGAATAAGGGTTAAGGTTGAGTTTATATATCCCATAATAGATTGGCTTGTTTAAGAATAGTAAGACATAGGAAGGAACATAAGATATTTATAGTTAAGTAATACAAAGCTAAGGAAAACATTTTTTTAAGAAATTGATGGATCCTTAATATATGATAAGTAGCGATAAAGTATCATAAGTAATATAATAGAATTTATTATAATTAATAGTATTTAAAGGTAAATATTCATTGCATAGTCTTTATTAAACACATTTATTGTAGCAAATATCTCTAATCTATCCTACATATTAGTTGTCTTATTTTGAAAATCCACATCAAATGGTATAAAAAACATGCTATAATAGTAAGCTAAAACTGAAATAATTGAATAAATGAAGGATTGATCAAATCCATTATTCAAGACTTCATAGTTTTAAATGAAGAAGTTTTTGAAACTTCTTTCTATTTTATCTTTTTTTATCATTATTTGCAAATTTCTATTTACTCAGTAAAGAAATATTTATCTTCAAAATATATTATGAAATTTTTATTTAAGCTGTACAATTTTATGAAGTTCAATTGTTTACATGAGTTAAATCAAGTAAGCTTTTGAATTAAAAACTATAGAAAAAGTAAAAAGAAAAAGATTTAAATGAGGAAATAGAGTTAGTAAATTTAGCAAATTTTATAAAATGTTTACCTAATAACCCACTAGGTTATATAAAGGTATGTCTTAATGTTTTATTATGAAATTAACTTCATCTCTATACCACTATCTTACTATTGACAAGCATAAATAAATATATACTTATATGCTTGCATCTTAGTTTTTCATGTTATAGTTAATATTAATTATTTATTTCTGGTAAAAAATTGTCAATAATGTTAAGATTAAGAATTTTGATTCTAACTAAAAATACAATCGCAGCACGCACCCATAAATTATAATTCAAGTTATTGTCTATTTTCTTATAAATTTTAATAGATGAGGAATGTAATCTATAATTTTTCAATTTTAATTTACTATTATAGCATGAATATAGAAATCGGAAAGATTAATTAAATTATCGATTCTTGAAAAACTCTATTTAAATAATGCATTTCATTATACATTATCATAAAATCTCGCACTAGTTCATTAGAATTATAAGAAAAAGCCAAATAGAAAAAGATAATATTTAAAAGATGATTTTTTGGCTACTAAATAGATAATAAATAAAATAAACATTTATGGAATTATCCTGTCATTTTTTTAAGTAATTAAGTATATAGTTATTTTCATATAGGTATTTAGCTTCCAAGGTACTCAACATTTTTTTAGTTTAATAAATTTCTTTTTATAAGGAACCAAAGTAACCAAATAATATAAACCTATAAGTTATGTAAAGCACAAAAAATTAGTAAATCATGAGCCCTGTCTAAATGGAATTCATAAAAGAGAAGAAATCTTTATTGGTCTTATAAATTAATTCAGAAAAACTATCAAACATTAATAATATCATTTCATATGCATCATTTATTTCATAAAGATTTACTTGAAGATTAAAAAATTTATCAATCTATTTGTACCATTCATTTTCATCTTTTATTGTATCAAAATATTAAGCCTATTTGAATGGTTCTATAAATGTTTAAATCGTTGTTAGTAATCCTCTCTTAAAGGCTCCATTTAAAAGCTAATTGCACTTTAGATAATCAAACTTTTAATCAGCTATTTAATAATTTGAATAGAAGTTACTAAAAGCTTCGCAACTATTATTTTATATTGACTTGAATAAAAATTCTTCAAAAATATCTTTTCTATATCTTGATTAGTGCTATTAATCAGTCATATTAGACTAAAAAGAAGAAATGTAAAGAGGGTTTTGAGAAATCACTTTGTAATATCTAATTCTAAAACTCTCTGAGCTTGTTAACTTAAGTTTAGGATACAATTAAGAAACTAAGTATACAGAATAGGCACCTATATTACTCGATATCTATGCTATTGTTGTTAATAAAGCAGCTATTTTAAAACAAAAATTAAATATCTTTATTTATAAAATAGAATGAAGAAAAAAATAAATAAATATTTTACCTTACAGATTTTGATTAGAATTTGATTAATTTATTAAATTCAATGTTATTATTAGATTAGTAATAGGGTATATTAAAAGTAGCACAAATATTCCTAAGCTGGCTAGGTATATCTTCATGTTAAACTTTGATAACTCGTTTGTAGCTGAAATCTGCTTTTTCTTTTTATCTAGAGTTTTAACTATGATTTATTTTTACAAATTATGCTATTTTGACATTCCGAAACTCTTAGAAAAAAGGGTTTAAGTTTTTTCTGAAAGAAGGACTTTATATGACTAAGCAAGTATGGCATTCATTTCTAATAGTCTATGAGGATCTATTGTTGAGAATAGTCTCAGAATTTTTGTTTTTTTATTTTAAGTGTAAATATAAACAATATACGAGCAAATTAAAAATAGACCACTAACTATAGAACTAATTTTAAGCAACTATTCTACTCCTACTAATATTTCATTAAATGTATCAGAAACTGATTGCTCTTAAATCCTTTAAATCTCAGAAAAAATAGTTGTCTGGTTTTGGAAATTCGAGAAAAGGAATGTTTCCGCAGCAATTTAGTCTTTATTGTCTAAAGTAATTTAGAACATAGCCAAATTATGTTAAATAATTCCATAGAGGATGGGTTCATCTATTAAAATGTAAGATGTTCCATTGAAATAAAACTATATTTTTGCTTATTCTTTAACCATGTATTAGATGAAAACTAAATCTACTCTCTTTTCAAAAAAAACTTCACCTATCTTATTTTTATAAGTTTAAGCTATTTGCTACATCTTTTATTTTTGAAAGATATCAGATTAAATCTTATCTGCTATACTATTCTAGAAAATAGGATGGTTCAATAAAAACCTCAATTACAAATCTTTATTTATTCGACTTACTAACACTCTCATTTGCATAGCCCAAGGAATGTATTCAAAATTTTTAATCTATTTATTGAATTTATCTTCCAGCTCAAAGTATTTGGATAGCATAATTGATCCAATAGCAACTTTTATAGAATTAGTTTAATATTAAAAAAATGTTGAATTGATTAATTATAAAGAAAATAAATTTAATTACTTAATGAAAGAATTGAAAATACTCTGGCTAATAAAAATAAATAGGAGGACTTATTTTTAGAAATTTAGTTAATTACCATCTTTTTAAGAGTTTTCTCTAAAGAGGATTTTGAAGAAGATGATATTGACTGGTTTTAAATATTTTAAATCTCTTTAGAGATAGTTAGATCTTTATCATCAGATTTCATTGATTCGTTTACAGATTACTTTGATTAAATTAAATTTTAGATATATTTTGCTTTATTTTCAACTTTTCTCTATTTATTATCATTTTAAGTATTAATTAAGGAATGTAACGATTTTATATGATTCAGTTAATCACTTGATTATTCTCTTGGCGAAATGAGTGAATACGAACTAAATGCATTGACCTCCGTACTCTTTAAGTGAATTAGATCACTTGAAGTAGGTGTTTGTTACATACTTTAGTGATGTGTTTTTATCTATTAGAAGTTACTAGAAGAGGTACTTGTAGGATTATTTGAGTGTTATTTATCTTTCAATCTATAAGAATTTAGAGGTGAGTTGTCAGTTTATTGTTAATTTTATTGTAGCAACCTTAACAACTATTGATCATCAGCACATTACTCTTGTAAATCTTTTTAGTGATTATGCAATACTATAGAAGTGTTTAATCCAATATCTAAAATTTTATTATTATTTGAACTATCATTTGCTAGATCTTCATTTTCCTCTTCAACTTTCTCAAAAATTTTTTGGGATGCCACTTCAGCTAATAATAGAGTATGATTGCTGCTTTTTGCACAAGACGAACGAGGTGACAAAGGGTTAACTCCTTTATAAGAAAATGATTTTCTATGACCTCTAAAGGAATTATTCTTGTGTGCATTTTAATGATGATCAAATTATTAACTTAACCTTTAGTTACTGTTTTCATTTGATTAAATGTTAATCTAATTAAATTTACTTGTCGATGTAGAATCTTACAAACAACTTATTTCTTACTTGCTAGTCAAATTCTTTATATCTACTTATGAGTTATTGCTGTAGGCTGAAATTCTTTTCGATGTGTTAAATTTTGTAAAGTACTTAAGATAATTGAGATCATTTATTTCTATTTATTGCTCAATTTATTCTTTTGATAAGCTAATATTTCCAATATCCTAGAATTATCTTTAGATATCCATTTTTATTTAAGATTTTTAAAATTCTTATAAGCTAAGTTCAGTAAAGGAACTAATGCAAATTTAACAATATTCTAACTAACCTTCCCTAAGAAATGATATCACTAATTAGCATTAAATTAAAGAATTTTTATTGGTACTAAATTCTTTATTTGAGAGATTTTTCACCAAAATTGCTTTGTATTCATTGAGTGTCATTTAATTGCAATTATTATTAATAGCTTCATTCTACTTTGATTTGATTATTAGCGATTAACAATCAAAAGGAAAGAATCCAATCATTTCTACAAATTGAGTCTTTTGAATTGCTCTTCTTTAATCTTAAGCATCAAGATTTCTTATAAAAAATGGCAATAAAGGAAATATTTTAGAAGCTTAAATTTGAAAATATTCTTCCTCCTTTTCTAAGTTAAATACCGTTTTGAATAAAGATTAATAAGCACTTTAAGTATATCCATCTATCCTTAAACTGTGTCCTTTACTTTTCATATCAAGGACAATATAATTTTCATGCAAATGTTTATCTCTTGTTATTAAGCTACTAATTCCAATATCTTCAATTCCTAAGTACCCAACTTATAACTACATACTAATTGGTATGAGAAATCCTATAATAATATTTTTAAAATATTTTTACATTAAATCCTCACATTTTCATAAGAGCTAAATTAATTTTTAAAAATTTATTTCCTTTTAAATATTTTTAATTTATATGTTAGCTTGGATATATATTAATATCCTTTGATAATCTAAAATTTTAATTTAATAAAAAAATTATTTTAACTCCAAAAGATTATTGATTTGTACTACTCCCTCTTTCAATCTCAAAAAATAATTTGAGCTAAATAAAAATAGATAAATTTATTGATAGATTAATGTGTTTATAGCTTACGTGATTTTGTTTAAGCAATAAGAGGTTTAATTCGATAAATGAAATTCTCTTAAACTGACCCTCGATTAACGAATCTCCAAATTAAACTATCATGAGAATCACCTAAATTATTTGTCATAAGCATCCTACAATTTTTATTGATAGTTTCTTGGCTTGTGTAACCAAAAATACTCTCCACATTTCTAGATATTTTTTGTATGCTACCAAACTTTTCTTTTTGAATAGAAACAAATACAGCAACTGATTTTTTGGAATAAAGAAGATCTTTCAACGTACTGCTTTCTAATGGGGTTGCCTTCTTTTATTAAGTTGTACCCAAAACTTTCTTTTCAAACCATAATCTAATTATTTAAGGGAGAAAATTTGATAAGAATAAGGATAAATTTAAATAATTATCTTACTTCGAATCGCTAAAGCTTAAAGATATTAAGTAAGTTTACACAAATAATTACACAAAATAATTCTACATATTCTATTTGTAAAGTTTTTGAAATTCTTTTGCAATTTTATCTCTGTTACATAGAAAATCATTCCCTTATCTTTCAATTATAGAAAGATCTATATATTCACTGGATAATAATCTAAGAAACTCATTTTTTTGCTGAAGCAATCCAATCATTTTGAAATAAACATTTTATATTTCTTCATCAAATAGAATTACCTAATTTATGCTATTTATTTTGTCTTATTTGATTGTCTTATATTACAATTCTGAAAGGATTGCTTTGAATTAGATAGGAATAGAGTACTACTAATTGTTTAGAAATTCTACTATTTTTCTAAATACTAGCATTTTATTTTACATGCCCTCATCTAAATAATATAAAAATGATATATATGCTTCATCAAAATTTGTTTTATGCTGCTAAAAGTATTTTTCATAGATATTCAATATGTAACTCTGTTGGAATTTTAACATCAAAGAACTTCCAATGTACTACTCATGATACAGTTTTACATCATCTAACTATTTATTTTTTTATTTTAGAAAATATTCAAAATCTCAATTTTTAATTAAATTTAGAAGTGGAAATTTAAGCAAGGTAAATTACTCAATTCATAATAATCCTTAATCATAAAAATCCAAAAATCTTCCTTACATTTTCTGACTGGTAGATGAAAAAGTAAACAGTAAAAAGCGAGAATAGCAAAAATATATTAAAAAAGCATTACCTCAAGAATGCACTAACAGTAACAATAAGGCCTCTTCTCGCATTTTGAAATATGCTATATGATAATATCTTCTTAAAATATTCTGTGTTAATCACTTTGAGGTACTTTCAATCCGTAATTTGTTAAGTATCTGATGTGAGTATCAATAAAATTTGGTTTGAGGTGAAAGTAAAACTGTTAGCAATTATTATTCGTATTTCCAATAAAAGTCTATTTCATATTTTACACTCTTCTATTGAAGGAAATAGATAATAATCTGACTAAAAGTACATTTAAACAAATTAATAAGGGCAAGTAACCTCTCCATTTAATATTGATTGCTACACAAATTGTGGTCAGCCAAAGTATATTTATTCCATTTAATTACAGAGATATTTTATTAACTTGAGTGTCTAAAAATGGAAGATTCTTAAATTCTTCCAAACCGTTAATAAAAGATCCTAATATTATAGAAACAAATGGCATCGTTTGTATCCCTAAGTATTAAAGTATTATCGAGAAATAAATAATAAAAATCGATAGATCCTATTATAGAGAATTTTTTCTTGAAAGATGATCTGTAACCTTTAACTAATACTTACTGCCTATTTTATTTGATATCAAGCCTAATGTTATATTCATTAAAATATTATTGAAATAAATCAAAGGTCAATCAATATTCATACTAAAAATAATTATTGTAATTACCAAATTCTTTGAAGTTAGAAATTAATAGTTGGGATTACATTATCTAAAAATTATTATTTGTAAAGTTTACCTCTTTCATTCAGTAAATTATTGTTTAATAATGTTTGTAAAAAAGTAAGATCAGTTATAATAACCTTTTTAATTATTTTTATATTTTTTATTAGAGTAAACTTTACAAATATGGAGTTTAAACTAATAATTACTCAACATTTAAATAATGGCCAAAGAAATAAATATATTACAAATGGTTAAAGTGATGATAGTATTTATGTATCCAAGAATTGAAGCACTAAAGATTGAATAGTAAGTGAGAGGAACGAATAGGACATATTTATAGTTTTAAAATATTATACTCAACAAGATGGATTTTCTACTCTTAAATGGGGTATGAGAATAGAAGCAATAATAAATAAAAATAAGCAGGATAATAAAGATATTAAGAGAATAGGACACAATAGAGCAATAAAAAATTTAAGCTTATTCCTTTCTAAACACAATTGCATATTGTAGCAATTCAAAGTTACTGTTCATGTAACTTAGCTTTTCAAAGATTTCTTTGTCAATTAATACAAAAGATAAGCAAAAATAATAAAAGAAAATGCTGAGAATCGATAAAAATAATCCTTAGTCATAGCTTTTGAATAACTTACACGAGTTCTCTATATAAAACTATTCAAAGTTCCTCTTACTGAAAAATCTTTTTAGCATTTTGTATTTACTACTTTTTTCTTTTTCTTTATTTTTATATCAAAATTTTCCTAAAAATTCTTTCTTTTAATTTATGTAATTTCAAATACTAATCGTAAAACTAAATTTGCCACCACACTGTTTGATTACATCAATATTTTCACAACTTATTAAATTCGATTAGGAATAAAGTTTCTCAAAAATTAAAAAATTAAGATACCTCAAGAATTTAAAGAATAATAACCTCATATTATTAACCTATTTATTATTACTTTCGATTGGTATTTTTAAATGAGAAAATTTATAATAAAATTCGTAGAAAAGTACAATAAAAAGATATTATTTAAATTTATTAATGTTTAGAATTTGAAGGAAATATAATAAATATTACACTAAAAATTAAAATCTACCATAAATAATAACTAAATTTCTAACTAACTTATCTGAACAGATAAAAAATTATATTACAAAAATAATCAATCAATTATATCAATTAAAATTGTATCATTTCACTACATAAATAGTATATTCAACTTTATCTAAGCAAAGAATTATCATTTTATGATCGATAAAAGAATAGTTAAAAATATCTTACTTAAATGAATCATAAAATTGATTAAATAGTAAAATTATTTATAGGTTTAAAGTTAACTCAAAAATAATTAATTAAATTAAATTATTATAATAAAATATTAATAAATAGACTCTTCATAATTCCACTTTTCGAAAAAAACCACAAAATCCAACATAGGTTGTAGATTTTTATCAATTTTTCTAATTAAAGTAAGTATTTAAATCGTATTTTATATAAATCAAATAGCAAGTAAAGAAGTGAATTGAAATCAGAAAATATTATCAAATATTTTAAGAAAAGTTTAGTTTTTATATATGAAATTGGTAAGTAAATTTTCTTAAAATAAGAGATGATACTTACAGTATTATTATAAACAAACATAAAGGAAAATTTATTAATATTTTAAGAAAAGTTTAATTTTTAAGATTATTCAAGATTATTGAATCAGTAATAATAGTAGGTACATACAGTATTATTTATAAGTAGATATAAGGAAAATTTATTAATATTTTAAGAAGAGTATAGTTTTAATGAATTAAGAGTAATAATAGTAGGTAGATGCTGTATTAGTTATAGACATATAGGAAAATTTATTTACAATCAAAGATTTAAGATTATGGTCAGTAAGTTGGTAGGTAAGTTTGCAGGTTGGTTGGTTGGCTGGATTTTGGTAGTTATAATTTTATTATTTTTATCATGATTTTAAATAATTTAGTATGTAATTATTTTCATACAGATACTTAGCTTCAATCAGACTTAAGATTTTTTTTGTAGATTAGATTTCTTTTTATAATGAATCATAATAAGCAAATAAGACAAGCTTATATGTGATGAATAGAATAAAAAATTAGTAAATCATCAAGCCTGTTTATATTTAATTCATAATTTCAAAAAACTCTTTATTTGATTGGTAAATGAATTCTGATAAACTGTCGAACATTAAAACGATCATCTCATAGGCATCATATAACTCGTAAATATTTACTTGCTCATTATAGAAATTATATATCTACTTATACCATTCATTTTTATCAGTTATAGATTCATATTAATATAATTAAATGAAAGGTTGTATGAATGATTGAATTGTCGTTAATAAGCCACTTTTGAACATTCCTTTCATAAGCTACTAGCATTTTTTATAATCGAAAGAGACATTTTCTATACTATATTTCTAGTAATATTCATTAAAAGCTTCACAGCTATCTTTTTAAATAGAATTAAATAAAAATTTATCAAAAATATCTCTATTATATCTAGAATTATGCTATTATTCGTTTATTTAAGAAGAGAAGTTTGATACAGCAGATGGGTCTAATTCTATTACTTTATAAAATCTTGCTCTGTAACTTTCAATAGGAGTTATTTTAAGAGTTGGATACAATTATGATACTAAGTACAAAGAATAAGCAGCAATATTACTGGAGACTTGAGCCTTTGTTGTTTGTAAAATAGCTAATTTCAGTAAATAAAAAAGGTGTTATTTAAAGATTAAATGTAAGGAATAAATTTATTTATTTACCTTATAAGTTTTGGTTAGAATTAGATTGTTAAATAAGATTTATAGTTATAAGTAAGTTTGTAATAGGATATATTAGCAATAGTAGAAAGATGCAAAAGCTGATTGAATAAATTTTTAAATTAAATTTGGGAAGTTTATTTGTTTAAGAGGTTAGTTTTTTCTTTTTAGGAATTGATGAAACTATAATTTATCTTTAAGCCTTTCCTTTTTATTTTTATTATGTTTGAAAGAGGGCAGCTTTACTATTGTCAGATAGCAGGACTTGGCTTGTTTAAATTAATGTATGATTCATCTCCTATAGCTTATGGGGATCAAATGTTGAAAAAAGTTTAAGAATTTTGGTTTTCTTCATTTAAGTGTAGATATAAGCAAGATATCCACACAATAAAAAGATGCCACAAACTACAGAAATAATAATTAAGAGCTATTCTACACTAGTTAAAATTGTGTCAAAGGAGTCGGAAACTGATTCCTTTTAAAGATTCTGCATAGTCCCTAGAGTCGTTGTTTAGTTTTAAAAATTTTAAAATAAGAATGCTTCTGCTATAGCTGAATCTTTAATCCCTTGCGAGTATTAAACCATTGATTGCATGTGCATTAGCATTCCATAAAAAAGATTCATTTCTATCATGATTTGTTTAGAAGAATTTAAAAAGTATTTTAGCTTAACTAATTGAGAGCCCATATATTTAACTAAAACTAGATCAACTCTCTTTTCAAGAACTATTTAACCTACCTTATTCTTATACAGCTCTGTTAAATTTTATATTCTTTCTTTATGAAATAGTGATTGCTCTAATTTATTAGTAACACTGTTTGTAAAGATAGGATGATCCAGTAAAATATTTAACTGCTCGTTTAAAAATGTTCTACTCAATGTAACTCTTATATCCATAGCCCAAGGGATATAATAAAAGTCTTTAATTTATTTATTGAATAAATCGTTCAAATAAAAGAACTTTCCTAGCATAACAGAACCAATTGCAACTATATTTATTAATTAATAAATAAATAAAATAATTTAGATCTATTTTCTTTTAAAAATGATTTAATTTTTACTTAATGAAAGGATGGAGAAAGCTTTTATAATTAAAAATAGTAGAGTAGTCTTATTTCTAGATACTGAATGCAAAATAATCTTTTTTAGGCCTTTCTCTTAGGAAGATTGCGAATTTGAGGCCTAAGACAAGTTTTATATACTCTTTATTTCGTTTGATAGATTGAGTTTATCCTTATCAGATTCAAACGATTCATTTACAGATATTTTCGAATCATAAATATTTGAAGTAAATCTTGATTTAACAAATTGAGATTTCTTTTTATTCCCTTTATGTCTTTAGACCATGCTCTTCTGTTAAGAAGAATAGGAATGTTAAGAATTTTTTAAATTAATTTATTCCATAGATTTCTCTCCTTATTAAAATAGAGAACCTGAACTAAGAACATTAAAATCTGTACTTTTAAGTTGAGTAATTTCACTTGATGTGGGTGTTAAGGGTAACATATTCTATTTTATTAACTAAGGATTTACTTGTAAGAATCTCTCACTGACTATCTTTTTTATTGGAGTGTTCTATGATACTTCAGTAAATAAATTGTCTTTTGGTAATGACTGTACTTCTCCTATTTCCTTAGGAGGCATATTTAATTCAATAGATATATTAGACCCTATATCAATTATATGATCTGTTTTATTATCATTTGGTTCTTCATTTTCTTCTTCAATTTTCTCTTGTATCCTTTATTGTGATAGATCTGAAAAGTAAATATTATTATTAGCTTTATTTTATTAAAACTAGGGAGAAAGAGGGTGTTTCCTATTATAAAGTAATGTTTTTCTTTTTGTATTTCTTTAAGAATTTCTGCTTGTAGAACACTAATCATTTATTTCATTTTACAATAAATTTTTTGTTTCATATTCTGAATTATCATTTAATCTATAAGTCGATGCAGATTCTTATACAAAAGTGAATTCATTAGCGCTTTTTCCATTATATTCAAGATCAGAGTTTAAACGATTCAAAGTAATTTTTTTCTAAGATGCTATCTTTCTTGAAGAGGCTTAAACTCCAGAGTATTGTTTTTCATAAGTAAGATCCTAGATACCCATGCATTTATCAATCTCATCTAATTCTAAATAAATATTACCAACATCTTAGAATTATTACTGAATATCTAACCTGACTTAATTTTTTTAAAACTCGGATAGTGTAAGTTCAGTGAATTAACTGATACAAACTTAACAATACTCTAGCTACTCTTCTCTTAGAAAAGATACAATTAATTAGCATTAGAACAATGAACTTTTATTTGTGTGAAATTCCTTTCTTTTAATACTGTTCAGTAGGCGATCTCTATAATCGTTTAAGGAGTTTTAATTATTTTTTACAAATAATTCCTCATTTTGATTAGATTGTAAAATCACTGATTTAGAATCATAAGGAAAGAAACCAATCATTTCTATAAATTAAGTTTTTTAAATGGCTAGCCTTTGATCTTTGGCATCTAGATTTCTTATAAATAGAGGTAACAGAGGAAATATCTTTGAAGCAGCAATTTAAAAATAATCTTCTTCTTTATCAAATTGAAATATTATTGAGAATAGAGATGAAAACACACTTTATGTATATCCATCGATCCTTAAGCTGTTCCCTCTGCTCTACATGTCAAGAACTATGTAATTTTCGTGAAAATTCTTGTTTATTGTAATTAAACTACTGATTCCTATGTCTTCTGTACCAGTATATCCAATTTATAATTTCATTGTAATAGGAATAAGAAATCCTTTTTTTAATGTAAAAATTGTGAATTAAATTCTGGCCATTGAGTTTATTATTTTCGATTTAATTGATAACCAACCACTTGATTCATTGATTTTAACTTCCTAATTATAAATTATTTTTTAATTGAATAAAATCTTGTTACTTGATTTTGTTTTGGCAATTAGTGGATTTATTCTATAAATAAAATTTTCTTAAAGAGATCCCCTGTTTACAAATCTCCAGATAAGTATGTCATGGTAGCTTCCGAGATTATTAGTCATCAATATTCTACAATTTTAGTTTTCAGTTTCTTCTTTTGTAAAACCGAAAATACTTTCAACATTGCTCGATATTTTCTAAATAGATCCAAATCTTTGCTTTTAGATAGATATAAATACGGCTACAGATTTTTTAGAGTAGAGAAGCTCACTTAATGAGCCTAATTAAAAAGGAACATATCTGGAAAGCAGTCCACCAATAATCTACGACTAAAACCATTACCTAATTATAATTTTTGTAGAAAAATTAATACTTGATCTAACTAATATTAATAATTTAATACCTTGAATCGCTAAAGCTTAACGTAATTAAATAGGTTTACACTAATAATTGTAAGAAATAATTTGATTTATTTTATTTGTATAGAAATTAGAAATCTTCCCCAATCTTTTCCCTTTCAATTATCAATTAGTTTCCCATTCTTTCAATCATACTAAGATCTATAAATTCATTAGATAATAGTCTTATGAATTCATTTTTTTTGTAAAGTAATTCAATCATTTTGTAATAAGTGGTTTAGATCTTATCATCAAATTGAATAACTTGATTAATACTATTTAATTGTCCCTTTTTAATAACTATAGCCTAGAGATTCGAAAGGATTCCTCTATACTCATAAGAAATGATGTATTAGGGAGATTTTAAAAATTCTACAACCTTGCTAAATAATAGCATTTTATTTTGCATATATTCATTCAGATAATACAAATAAGAAATATGAACTTCGTTAAACAAAGATTTATTCTGCTTAATGTAGCTCTCATATAAATTCAAGATGTAACTCTACTAGAACTATTTTCTTAAGGAATTCCCAATAAAGTATTCATGGTACAAATTCGAATTGTCTAACTAATTTTAATGATAAAATGTAAATTTAAGATAATAATTAAAAATAGAATCAAAAATGATCGGAAATATTTTAAGGGAAATGTCATTCTGATATGGATTACTCCTTCAGCAATAAAATTTTATCCTATCAAAAATCCAAAAATTAACCTCCTATTTATTTTCTGTTAGATAGGTAAATGCTAACACTAATGGATTAAAAAATACAAATGATGTGATGATTAGTAGAATATTTAAAGTTATTAGCCAAGTAAGTGTTTAAAGTTAATAATACCTCCATTGTGCGCTAACAAAAACAGTAAGGTCTCTTTTCACAATTCTGAATGTGCTAAATAATTATATCCTCTAGGAATGCCTATTAATATCCCTTCAAATAATCTTAGTGAGTAAATTATAAATGTTTGTAGGCAACACATCTAACATGAATATCAATATAATGAGGTTTCAATTTATAGCAGAATTATTTTTCCTATGTAGAATTACCAATAAAGAGCGAGTTAATAAATTCAATTCTTTTTGAATAGACATAATAAGTTAATTTAACAATTGGACCTACTAAGCATATCATGACTAGCATATATCCATTCCATTTTATGTTAATCGCAAGACTCATTAGTATCAACCACAAAGCGTTTATAGCATTTAACTACATAGAGAGAACACCAATTTTATCATAAATATAGGGAAGATATAAGAATTCTTCCACATTATTTAATATTGAAACTAAAATTAATATTACAAATGAAATAGTATTATACTTTACATATTTTAGCGCAATTGCTAAATATATTAAAATAATCTATGTGATCTGTAGAAAAGAACTTCGCCTTTAAAGATAGTCAGTAATCTTGAATTGATACTTTTCTCCCATCTTACTTGATATCATACCTAATTTTACCAAATAAATTTTTAATTCAACTGAATCTATCTACATCCAGTAATGGAATCATAAATTTTTGTTATCACGGTTGGATAGCGTTTATTGGGTTTAAAGGTATTTGGTAATTATTATTTTAAGTTTGTATTATTAACTCATTAAATCTAATTTTAGACTTAAAAACTGATTTTTAATTGAATCTTAAATATGAAGAAACATTTGTACCACTCGAAAGAGAAGTTTCAATCAGTAGAGTTTTTAATTTGGTTTCTCAATAAAATAACTTAATCAAAAATTTATGGAAGAAAATTATTGTGGAAAGAATTGTAAAGTTTCGTAGTCAGGTTTTGATAGGAGTAAGTTGATTTCTTTTTATATTGGACTGAAATAGAAAATCAAAAGATTTTTATTATTAATTTAATAATAAATTACATATGATTAAAGTAAAAGTAGAGTTGACATATCCAATAATAGATGAGTTTTATATAGAATAATAGGTTAAAGGAATGAAGAAAACATTCTTGTAGTTCTAAAAAACAGCACTCATTAGCAGTGACTATTTACTCTTGAAAGGTTTATGAGAGTAAGCAAAATAATAAATAGAAACTAGCAAAATAATAAATAAGTTGAATGAATAGCAAATAATAGGAATGAGTGGTTCGTTTGCTAAAGATTTTCTATATATAATTCCATATTTTAGAATAGCCAAGTTATTATCCCTACTACTTAATTTATCAACTATGTCCTCATCAATCACTAAAAATGCCAAACTGAAATAATAAAATGCTAAGCTTATCACTGAAGAAAATATTCCTTAATCATATCCCTTGAATAGTCTATATGAATTATCTATATAAAACTGTTCAAGATTTTGCCTACTGGCTAATCGCTTTAACATGTCGTTGCTAACTTACTAACTAACTAACTAAATATCTAAGATTACTTACTAAAGATAATTATTATTGGTTTATTTTTTATTTTTTGATATGTTAATTAATTTATTCAAAATCCTATTTATTCTTTATAGTAATTGCAAGAATACATTTCAAATTAATGAATGAGATTCTTTCCATAAATTTTCTTTTTCAGAAAATAGATTCTCAAAAGATAATGTAAATTCATTCATTAAGAAATTAAGACTAAAATGAAAAATTATGATCGCTTGCTTTGTTTAACTTTTAGGAATTATTTTCTAAACAATTGAAAATTGTAATTTATAAATTTGACTTTTTATATTTAGAATACTTACTCCTTTTAGAAAATACAAAAATTTTATAACAAATACTTATAGGAATTCCAATTTAAAATACTTGCCATCGAGAACATTTGTATTTAGATAATTTTATCGTTGCTTTTAAGATCAATCTAGATAAATTTTAGAAAATTTATTACAATTCATTTCTTTTTTCTTTTATAAAGATTTTATGTAAAATATTAAAGATATTATTTAAAAATAGGATTGAAAACTTAAAAATTATCTATTATTCATAATTTTAAAGGATTTAATTTCCCAAAAATAGAGATATTTTTAAAAATATTACCATAATTACGTTTACTATTGCTTTCCGCTCTTAAATTCTGTTCATTATTTCATTAAAAGGAATTTTATTTAAAATTTTGATCAAAAAATATTTATGATAAAAGAGATTCAAATCAATCAATTCGCATATATAATTTACCAGAAATTTTAGAAGGTTATACAGACAATAAGGTTATAAAATAAAAATATTCCAGAACTATAAAATCTCTAAATTATCCCCAGGTTGATTTACACTACTTTTCATTAGTGAAAAATATGTATAATTCATCTAAATTTAACGAATTATGAAAAAATTGTAAAATTTAAGTTTGATTAAAAATGAGTAATGAACAAGTGAGTGAGTTTTATTTAACAAAATTCAATAATACCTTATGAATAAATGAGCATATTTAAATTATTAAATTAAAAAAATAAAATCCTAATATCTTCCAGTTGAGTAAAAACAATATTTGATTTTTAATCAGTAATTAATTAACCCAATAATTAGATTAAGTAAATTAATAAAATACCAAAAATATTTTGATAGTTCGCTTGGTAATCCGTAGAGAATCTTACTCCAAATATTTTTATTTGATTAGCATATTTTAAGACTATCTATTAAAATATAGGAGGCACTTTTCTTAAACTTAAATATTAAAAAATATACCAATAAATATTTAGTAAAAATGTAAGAAATATTATTAAAGGGATAAAATCTTATAAAAATCAGTAACCAAATAGGTGATGAAGGCATCAAGTCGACAAATTCAATAAAGGAGTATAGATATATGTGAGCGAGTGGCTAAATACTTTCTTTTAAATATTACCAAGGAAGGAATATTCTTTTGGATAGATATTTTAATTAATATCTTAAGTAAAAAATAGAAGCATTAAAAGTAAATAACCTTCATTCATCAACAATTTTAAGATAATCTTAAAGAATATAAATAGCATATCCCAATATTTAATTCTAATAAGAAATTAATTAATATAAGGTAGATTTCAATACATAAAAAGCAAAATACATGGCTAAAGGTTAGGTTAACACAAGTCTTCTAAAGAAAAATCAAAGCACTCCCTCTAATTCTAAAAAATAAGGCAGTAGCAAATCAATTATGATTCATGTCTTCCTTGTTTTTTTGATGGTTCTTTAATGGGCTGGAATTATTTTAGATTTACCAAAGGAGTATAACTATGTCATGAAGCCTTCTGTAGTATTGACAATGTTTTTCTACACTCTTTTACAAAATCATAATGGAGCTAAAGCTTTCAAATAGTTTATGGTTATTGGTTTCTTGTTCTCAGCTTTGGGAGATATCTTCCTTATGTTTGAAGGTTTATAATTCTTCCTTTATGGGCTAATCAGCTTTGCTACTGCACACATTGCTTTTTTAGTTGGATTCTTTGAAAATTCTTCTTTCGACTCCAATTAATTTGTTAACTTCTCAGCCCCACTTGGAGTAAGTCTGGTAGGATATGGATATTATATGTTCAATTACCTTACCAACCAATAAGGATTCCCTGAAAATATGAAAACTCCTGTCTTAGTTTACATAGTTCTCATTTCTACAATGGCTTTTGCTGCCTCTATGAGAGATAAGACCTCTCAAAAGAGCTATTATATTGCTTTCGTTGGAGCTATTTTCTTTGTTTGTTCAGATAGCACACTATCTTTTAATCTCTTTGTCCCTGGATTTGGAAGCAAGCTTGTTAAATTCATAATTATGTTCACTTACTACATTGCAGAACATCTTATTTTCATAGCTTCTCTACTTCACTATAATTATTTTAAGACTAGTTAACATGAAAAGAAAGATTGAAGTATAGAATTTTTTATAATTGAATATAACATTAAATAAATTAGTAATAGAGTATTTGTTTATTATTACTTTCTTATCATTTTATGTAAACCTCTTTTCTATGTCATCATTTAGTACTACGAGTGTAAAGTGAATTAATTGTGACGTCATATAAAATTTATTTTTATTTCAAATTTTTTTTTTTCAATTTAGAAAGAAAGCATCTGATTTATGAAAAAAATTCAAAAGATTATTTCAAAAAGAATATAATAATTAATTTACTAAAAATAAATAAAGACAAAACAAAAAAAATAAGAAAAGTAAATAATAGAGCCTCAAAAGATAGAAAAGATTTAAATTCCAATTTCTAAATAAAATTAGAATTTGTTTTCTGATCCATCTTTATAATTTAAAATGCTCGCAATCATAAAACTTAGCTTCCAAAACATTTTATTGATACAAATTCATCTATAAGTTTTTAAATTCCTGGAAATGGGGCATGTAAAAACATGATTTCACATCCATAAGTTTTTCAAGATATATTAATTAAGATGATAAATTCAGGAAGTATCAAAATATGAAAAAGCTTTCCCTCTTTTCTCTTCTTTTTATTATATTAATCTATATAATTAGTATTTTTTTAGCTTTGAAAGAAGAGAGGAATGAACCAATGAAGATAGATTGAGGAATTATTAGATTGAGATATATCGATTGAGATGATTGACTGACAAAAATAATTATAAAAAGAAATAAAAAACTTAAATATTTAAAGGAAAAAAGAAGATATTAAAATAAAAATATTACAATAAGGAGATAAAAATAAAATTTAAAAATAATAAAAATAAATAAAAAATTAAATAAAATACAATTAATAAGATAAATATAAAGAAGAATTCAAATATAATAAATTGTATAGATTAGACTACAATTAATTCAAATTTATAATGACCGTGGTCATGACAATTGAGATACCCATCTAATATAATACTAAATCAAATACTGACTTTAATTGAATTCATTTTAATTTAATTTTCTCCACATTTTAATTATCTGGGTATTTTTTACAAGAAATAAAGAAGTAAAAACTTTTTCTAAATAATTATTACAAAAATTTTTCTAGACTCTTTCTAAATTATAAATCCAAATATACAGAGATTTATTATTTCTTAAAGAGAGATTCCAAAATTAATTCTTTATGTATTTTAAGATTCTGCCCTTTTTGATATTTAAAAATATATAATAAAAACAAATAATTAAATTATGATTTTAATAAATATAAAATTTTAAAAATAATATAAAAATTAATTTTAAAAAAAGAAATATTATATGAAAAATGTAGATTTTACAAAAATTATCTGAAGAATATCTTTTAATGATAACTAAAAATTTTTTAAGTTAATAGCTTGACTTGTAATAATTATGAATTAATTCTACAAGAATAATAAATATTATTTATTTTTTTTAGATTACTAATCAATTTTTTATTTTCTTTTATACAAATTTTATATCATAATTACTTCAATTTGAATTGTTGGTTGATAACAGAAATTTAATCATAAGAGAGGGGAAATAATAATATTCTTAATAAATTCCTTCTTTAGATTTTAAAAAACGTATATTTTATTGTAGGAAATAAAAATAATAAAAAAAACAATACAATCTTAATAATCCAGATGGATAGTTTGTTTAAAATACAAATACTTTGTTTAATTAGTTGAAAGTTGAATGATCAATAAGGAGAATATAGTAGAGTAAAAAGTAATTTATAAACTAAGAAGTATATATAAAATATAATAAAAAAGTGTATTATCTATCTATCTTTCATTCATTCTATTCTTTCTTATTTATCAAATAGTATTTCCTATTCTTCTATTCATGGTTCATAACTTGGGAGTGGGCTTTTCATAATATTTCTTGAAGGGATTGTGATTAACGTCTTATTTGATACAAAGATCACTCCATTGGGTATGTTTATCCTTGTCAAAACGATTGATTCTAAACATGTTATAATTATCATCATGTCTACCTTCTTTTATCATTCTAGCAGCTAATTTACCAACACCTCCACTATATTTGAAGCCATGGGCACTGCATGGACTCAAATATAAAATATTTTTATCATTTGGGTCAAAATCTATGATAAAGTTCTCATCTGGAGCCATTGTAACAAAGCATTCTTTCTCATCAATAACAGGCTACTTAGCAATATTAGGAAGGAATTCCTTGATTATATGTTGCATTCTGTCTCTTTCTTGAGGTTCTACTGCCCTCATTGGCCTATCTGCATTTTAAATGATATTGTTGTGCTAGTTTGGAGAAAATCCTACTTTTAGACCTGCTCCTTAGTAATTAGGGAAACCATAAACATAGTAGAGTGGGTTTCTATCTACTTCATACATAAAAATAGGGCAATGATCCATACTCATATTTATGCTTTCAGGTACTTTGAACCAAAAGAGTTAAATCTTACGAATTTCTAAAGGGGCATCGATGATTTAGGTATTCCACATGCCACAAGAAAAGACTATTCTCTTAGTTCTGAATTTACCACAATCAGTTACAACTTCATAGATAGTATCAGGAACAGTTCTACTACCAGTCTCCTCCATGCGAACAGGTACCTTAGTGTGAGAAATATAACGAGTACCAGTTTAAACACGACCACCATAACGCTTAACTCCCTATTCTACAAAGGAAAGGATACAGTTTTCTGGGAAGAGGACACCAGCCTAATGGTCATAGACACCTACTATATCATCTTTGCCTTAAAGGTCAAATTGTGGATTCAGCTTGTTGATTTCCTTAGAATTTAAAATCTTAATTGGCAAGTTCTTCTCCTTAGCTACATGTAAGCATTATTTGACAAGATCAGAATCAGGTTTACCCATGAAAACACCTCCTGTTTACTTGAAAATAGGGCGAGTAGAAATCTTAGAAAGCTCTTCAAATGCATCATAAGCTTCTGTTACAAGGTCAACATAAACAGGATGTTCGAAAACGAGCTTTCTTGTAATTCTTGTATCACCATGAGAACTACCTTGGGTATGAGCTAATTAGAAACGTTCCAAGCCTAATACCTTCAAACCAGATTTTGCTAAGTGGTAGAAAGTTGCTGAGCCATGTGCACCTAGACCTACTACTATGGCATCATATAATTCATTACTATTTTGAGGGCTGTTCATCTTATTTTCTTATTGTAGTTAATACTCTATTCTTCTTTTTTTAAAAAATCTTATTTTTACTTTAATTGTTTAAAGATTAGTTTTTTTTACTCCTGATTGATAACTCTTTGGTTTTAAAGCTATCTATTTAGGTATCCTTAATAGTTGTAAAAAAAAGTTTTCAATTTCTATCTGATAAGTGGATTTGTTTATGAGTATTTGAATGAAAAATTTTAGCAAGGTTTGTAATATAGCTTTCACAATCAACAAACGCCTGAATTATGAGGTCATTTCTATTAGATATCCCGTCAACATTTTTTTTCTATTAAAAACATGAATATTTGTGGAAAAATAAACATAGATACAACTCGCTTACAAATTTCAAATAATTACTTTACTTTCGTCATGTCTAACATAAATTTTGTAGATAGAAATACTTTTATACGTTTTATTAAATTGAATTTCTTTCATTATTTTCCATTGAAAATGTACTATTATTGTTATATACTTATTGGGATATTTGTAAATTGAAATTTGTATCTTTTTCTTTTTCATTGAGGTGGATAAGATATAGAAGTATCATAGATTAAGGAATTATAAGAAAATAATAATGTAAGTACCATCTAAGTGCTTTTTCACATTTTTATTTATTCAACCTCTTACTATTATCAAAGTATTTTTCTATAATATCCTTCCTTTTTAATATTGAAAGGAGTCTTTAAAGTAAATTGGAGTAACCTAATAATTCATGAATTATGATATATAATAATTAAATAATATCTAACTTTGCACTTTGTGACAATTTATTGTTTCTATTTCATAATTAATGATTATCAAGCAAGATAGGGAAAAGGTAAAATACCTCCTTTAAATTAACTAAATTGATATCACAAATCTTAATCCTATGAACTTAATAGAATCTGATTAAACAACTTTTTTTCCCAATAAATGGAAAGTTAAATCAAGTAAAAAAAGAAGCAAATAAAATAGATAGAATTATTAAAAAATTAATTATCGTTTTCTTTAACCAAAAAACTAAACCCTAAATAATCACATTTCTTTTATTTTAAGTGAAAATAAAAATGATTCCTCTTAGATATTTCATTTAAAAATATCAATTCTTGAAAAAATAAGTCATATATTATAACTAACAATCTAAGTAAGAATTACTTCAATTCTACTTTACAAATACAAAATAGTAATTTAATGAACTAAATGGAAATGAATGAATTAAAAATAAATAAAAATGAACATTTGATTAGTGATTAAGAATATTTTACTTTTATTATAAATTACCATTTTAGTATGTTTGGAGATAAATAAATATTGATAGATATATTATAAATATTATTTCTAAATTAATATTTTTTTTAATTTAAAAATAATAAATTTGAATGATAAAAAATAAAATATCTTTCTTTATATTTTAAGATTTTTTTATTTTATAATAAATCTCATTATTTAATAATAATAGATTTATAATATAAATCATATTTATTACAAGTAAATAAAAAATTGTAAATTGAAAAATTATTAAATTTAATTTACTTAAGATATTTTTAAGAAATTTTAATTATTTATTTTTTAATAGTAGATTAAAAAGATTTGCAGAAAAAAATATCTAATCAGAGAAGAAATTTAAATTTTTAATCAAGGCGAATAAAGAATCTACTTTGAAATTAAAAATTAATTATGGAGAAAACAGGAGAGAAAGAATTGCTTGTAAAATTAAAGCTTTAAAAAATTAATAATTAATAATCAAACATAGATAGATGTCTGCTTGCTTCATTGCTTGTTTGCTTGCTTGCATGCATGCCTGTCTGCGATTTATAAATTAGATATTATATTTAAATGATGAATGAAATCAAGAATTCTATCAAAAAATAAAGAGATCCTTATCAAAGTGGGAATAAAAGTAAAAGAAAAAGAATCTAAAAAGAAAAGTTAAGAAAAATAATTAAATTAAACAAAAGAAGAGACTTTAGTATCTTAATAAAGCAATACAAAGTATTAGTCGTTGTTAAATTAGGAGAATTTCTAAGAAATAAAAAGGTTTAGATAAATGTTCAAAGTACCAAAGAATAAAGCATTACTCGCTAAGAGGTAATATATTTTTCCATAAGGAGCAGTAAATATTATAGGGATAGATAGGAAGAAAATCTATTTTAAATTAAGGGCTATCACTTATATAATTTTAGAATCTACTTCTGTCTCTTCTCCTTTGTGAGTGTTGAAAAACCAAATAACATACTCATTTTAGACATCAAAAATTTGATATTTGCTACTAACTTATGAAGAATAGCTATTAACTAATAAATATATGTTTTCTATAAATATAGCGGACTTGCTTGGAAGACTACTTGTGCTGTCTCCAACTCTAGTGTCATCAATAATTTTGAGAGCAGAAGTTTTAAGAATAAAAAGAACTTGGTAAAAAATATATAAATTATTTGATCATTTTGAGGATTTCTCTGGAAATCAAAAAGCAAGGAAATAAAGCAATAAATTATTGATGCTGAAAAGAGAAACATTTAAAATGAGGAATATTTAGGTTAGAAAGAATGTTAAAATTGTTTTCTTATTAAAACTAGTATAATGTTGTTGCTAAGCGTTCAGGAGATGTTGCTTTTGCCTACATGAATGGTGAATATAAATAAAATGTAAGTACAATCTAATTTCAATTCTTTTGAATTAAATGTTAATGAGGCATGCCAAAATTAATTTTATTTATTAAAAAAATGTAGACTTTAGATACCTATATGATTAAAGAATTGACTCGTTTCTTAGATGTAAGCATTTATATTAAAATTGGAAATGATATTTAAAAGTAGAGAAGGATATTAAAAAGACAGAGAGATTGATAGATATTACATACATACATTTATCTAAGATATAATAAATACTATCAAATATCTTTAATCAATTTTTTTACTTATTATATCTACAAAATAGTCTTATGAAATTGATTCATCTATCAGAGCAGTATTATTAGAAAATTCTAAGGAAGGAGGAGTTTTCTCAAGGGGAACTGATTTTAGATGTAATCAGAGCTTAATATAGAAAATATCAAAATATTTTAATAATCTTACATTTTTCATAAATTAGTTTTAATGAAAAGCATTGCTGAAAAGGAACCTCATAAAGCTTTTGACTATTTGCGTGAACTTTATGATTTTGCTATCTATATTGGTAAATACAATAAGGTATTTATTTGCTCCCTTTCAATTTTATTTTGTTTTAAAAAATCTATTAATAGAGTATTGAAGATACTTTATATTTTGCAATAAATTTTATTTAATTATTTATTAATCTATTCAATTTTGAATTAAATAGCCTTTGTTGATCAATATTAATGGTCTTATTACTGGTTCTGCTGCAAGTATATTCACTAGAGCTCCTTTTGCTATGGGAAACAAAAGCACTAAGTGGAGATTAAATGAAACATCTTTGGGTTATATTCCTGATGCTGGTGCTAGTTATTACTTAAGCAGGCTTAATATGGAATTAGGTACTTTCTTGGCTTTAACCGGCTGGTAAATCGATGGCTTTGATATGAGTAGATCTGGTATAGCTTTTGAAAGAATGTTTGTCACCCACTAAAATATTGAAGAGAACTGGAAATTAGCTCACAAAAGACACGATTAAGAAACTACTTCTCAAGATTTGTATGGTCTTACTAAATTTATTGACCAAGAAAGATAAGAAATTTACAGGGAACAATACTTTGGCCAAATTAACGACGAAATCTTCAACAGAATTGTACATTTTATTAATTTCTTTATTGGAATAAATTGAATAACATTTTAACATTAAAATATAATAGCACAAGACTGATTCAGTTTAATACAGAAATGAAAATAAAAGATTAGCTATGGCTGAAATTTTGTACAAGCACCAAATGCAAGATAGAGCTAATGTTGGTTACTATGTTGATAATTTATTCAATAGATCTCACGAAGTTTTGAACAAATTACAACATTACGAATAATGTGTTATGTTTGACTTAGGTCTTGAAAATATTGAATTATAAACCAGTGGTACTGTTACCAGTCTCCCTCTATTTACTATTGGTAGATGTTTCAGTGCTAATTCTATTGAAGAAATCATAGAAAGACTTAGAGAAGAAAATACTCACTTCTCTAGAGCTTGTATTAATTCTCTTGAATCTAAGTCTCCTTTGGCCTTGAAACTCACACTCTAACTCCTCAGAGAAGGTATCAACTCTTCTTGGAAATAATGTTTCGAAAGAGAATTCAGAGTTGCTTGCCGTAGACTTCTCGATAATGAAGTCATGAGATGCATTTAATCCGAAGTAGTTGGTGAAGCTAAGGGTTTCAAAGATTGGGATTACAAGAATTTAGCTTAAATTAGTAAAGATTAAGTTGATAGCTATTTCAGACCTTTAGTAGAAGAAAAGAGATTTGATGGTGTTTCTGAATATGAAGGTGATTTGAAAGAAAACTGTTTGTATCCTACTAAGGACTTCTATTAATATTACCCTGATACTGTTAGATACTACTTAAATCAAGACAATTTAAGAGATGTCCATTAAAGAAATTCCCAAGAATTTGATGTTCATGAATTCTTACAAGGACACAACATCAACAGTAAGAATCCTGCTATCAACATTGCAGATTTAAGAGAGAAATTCTATCTTAAAGAAAAATTAGAGAGACAAAAAAAAGAAAGACTCAACCGTTTGAGCTCTATCAGTGGAAGTGAATTTAGTCTCAAGATTTTCTACGAAAAAAGAAAGGCTATTATTGATTCCTTCTTCAGAGAGAAATCCAATGTTGAAAATAAAGTTGATCACTTCACTTAAGAAGTATTCGAAGATTTTAGAAATGAACGTCTTTCTCAAATCAAAAAGATTTCTAAAATTGCTGCTGTTGAAAAGAAGGAAGATTTCTTCATGAAACTTCGTCAAAAGATCCTTGATGAAAGACTCATAGAATAATACGAACTTAAGGAAGTCAATATGAAAGAATATCCTGGACTCCAATACCCTCTCTTCTTCCCTCATGACAATAAGGATAACATCATCGAAACTCCTAACCCTTACGTTAAGACCCTCTTCAAGGATCTTTTAAACAAGATTGAAATTGAATCTAGAGTAATATTATTCAATCAAATTACTAAAATTGATTTCTTCATTTAAATATTTTATCACTTTAAATTAAATAAAATTAGGGTTCTCTTATCAAGAACTACAACTTCGACATTAAAGAAATTGAATAAGTTATGGAAGAAAAGAATTTCAGCAAAAAATTGATTGACAGATTAAACCTCTAATATAGCGACAGAGTTAACTGGCTTAATCATAAGAGAGAATAATATGAAATCAGATATGGAGAATATAGAGGAGAAGCCCTTGATAAGTGGCACGATAGACTCATTGAATCTGGTTACAAGGTATTATTAATTAATTAAATCATATTGCTTTTAATTTATATATTTACTTCGAAATTAGGTTGATGGAATCAGAGAATTCTTATAAACTTAAACTACTGAATAAGTAAAGGATATCTTAAGAAATAACAGTTCTAGCACTGACAATCTTAAAGATTTTGTTTATGAATTCTTATCTGAATTAGAGGTTAAGAAAAGTGTTTTCTAAGAATCTGCTACTGTTGAAGCTCAATAAGAAGTGTTATAAGGTGCTCTTTAAGCTACCAAGCAAGGTCTCAACTAAAGTTCTAATATGGTTTCTTTGGAAAATGGAGAGAAGTATAATACTCAATAAAATTACACTGTTAAACCTCATGATTATTCTTTGGAACTCTTCAAGAAATATATCAACCACGACGAAGAATTAAATGAAACCCTTTCCATTCTTTTCGAATCTGCTTCTAAGAATAAAAATTCTGTAAATTATTAAACTATTTATAGTTTTCTTTCAATAATATTTACAATAATTAATTCATAAAATGATAGATTATCGAAAAGACAAGATAAGAAATGTTAAGACTCTTAACTCAAATTATCCAAAGTAAGCTTGAATAGATTTACGGTAAGAATAATGTAAAGAGTTGCTTAGTTACTGAGAATGGTGAGAAATATTATCAATTCGACCATACATACATGACTAGATTCGATAACTACATCCAAGAAAACTTAGAATTTGATATCCAATAGTATCTTTCTACTCACACCTTATTCATGTTAGGTGCTTTGGGTCTTCAAAGATTAGAAAATCTTTTCAGAAGAATCTACAATGCCGCCAGAAAGGCTCAAAAGGGTGATGCTGAAGGTGCTCAAGATTCTGCTTCTAATATTATTTAAATTTTCAAGGAGTATGGTTTGGAAGTTAATTCTACTGAAGAAATATAAGAAATGTCTAACTACTTAAATAATTTGACTTCTGCCTTTGCCAGTCTTTATGCTGGTTATAAGAACCAACTTATTTTTACTGAAGATAAAGCTCTTGAAATGTAAAATCGTGCTAAATTCATTAAGGTAAGATAATAAATTTCAATTAGTTAAATAGTAATAATAATTACTTATTCTTAATAAAATAGGAAAGAGAATATGATGAATTAAGTTTCACCAACTATGCTGTTATGGCTTACGAATAAAAGCAAAAGTTCATTGAAGGTCTTTCCTAATTGTCTCAAACTTCTGATTTGGATGCTGAATTAAAGATTGAATTTGACAGTTAAGTCAAGGTTATTCAAAGATTAGTTGAAAGACCTTTGAATTAAGGTGAAGACAAATATAGTAGAGTAGAAGATATTAAACTCTAACTTGGATCTCTTGATGATCTCAAGTTACCTAAAGAACTTGTTTCAGGTTTCCTCATTTATGCTGAAAAACTTGATAGATTAACTCAAAGTTCTATCTAAGGAAAGGCTCATGTAATTTTTAATTGAAAAATTTTATGGCTATTGTAATTTAATTTGAAAATAATAAACAAAGTATGTTCCCGAAGAACTCCAAATTGAACCTGAAGATGCTAATATTCCTGCTATGTTCGAAAACTTAGATTCTAGAATGAGCTCTTAAGATTGGTTAGACGTTAAAGTAATAATATTTCGTTTATTTTTAAAAAGTGAACTTATTAATCTTATTCTTTCATTTAATTTAGCTAAAATCCTTCATCAGAAAGATTTTCAATACTCGTTACGAATAAGAAAAGATCTTAAATCACCATGATTTACTCATGCTTGATTACGAAATCAGCAAATTCTTAATGCCTGAATCTCTTAAGCAATCTGTAATATTTAATAAAAATTAATATAACAATAAATTATGAAAATAATTTTAATAATAAATAGATGTTTGAAGAATTAGACAGAGATATGGAAACTTTAAGACTCTGTAGAGAATATTAAGTAAGTGAAAGAAGTAAAACTGAAGCTGAATTACACGAATATCTTAAGAAGAAGCAATAAGAATTTGGTAAAATCAGAAATCCTAAGGCTATTGAAAAATTAAATGCTTTCCGTATTTGGAGAGAACAAAAGTTCTTGCACTAAGACCCTAGCCCTGGTGATGTCGAAAGAATGTTGAAGATTGAAGGTGAATTATAATTGGAAGCTCATCTTGCTCCTTCAGGATAAATTGAAACTGATAAAGAAATAGAAAAGGTTTATTTATAATTACTCGATATTCCCGACTACTCCGAAATCGATACTACTAGAATTACTAAAGAAAAGACCCTCATCGAAGAATATAGATTATCCATCGATCATTTAAAGAACTCTATTGTTGTTAAGAAGGGAGATAACTTACATGACGACATCGACCTTTTCATTAAGCAAATCTCTGTCTCTTGATCTATTTAATCTAACTTATATATCTCATTACTCTCATATTTAAATTAATTTTTAAGGTATTTTTAAATTAATTCCATCAATTAACTGTAAGATCTTTAAAATTTATATTTTTGTATTTTTAAGTAGTTTTTTCATCTTTCTTGTTAAAAAGATTTTATAATTATTTATTTTATGCAAACAAATATCTTTTATAGTAAGTAAATTTAGTTAGTCAGTCGACTTGTCAACTCATTTTTTACAAAATTTAATACTAAATAAATTAAATATACACACTCACAAACCAAAATTTATTAAAATTAATCTTTATAAAAATTAATTTATTTTCTATATTTACATTTAACAAAACTATAAAGGGAAAATTTATATTTGCTCATTTGTGCTCATTTTTTTTTAATTTTAAGACTACTTTTAAATTAAGAAGTTGTTTTTTTAGGGGAATAGTGAATTCTGGAGATAGTATTATAATCAACCGATTTCAAACAGGATTCCTTTAATTCACTTAAATCTTCTATTGAATATTCTACTAGTCTGCTTTATTCAGCATTTTATTGGCTACTCTAAAAATTCCTCATTACTTTAATTAATCTTTTTGGGTTGCTGCTGCTTCTAATTAATTTTCTTTTTGCTTCCTATTCTGCAATCTTTTATTTCACTATCTCGCATATATTACTATTATTACTGTTCTTACTTATATTAGTTACTTCTTCTTCTTTTTCAGCTGGTATTTTTTTTAAATCTCTAGTTAATTCGTAGGCAGTTTCAAGCAGAGTTTCATAATCTTATTCTAGATTGTTAAATTATCAATAAATATAAAATTAAAAATCTTATAGATCTTACTTTTTCTTGCAGACATAGCTCTTTATTTATGCAATGTATCAGAGCTACTGTAAACTAAAACCTAGTTAGCAAAGCTCATAGATACTTTATTCCAAGTGGGAATCTCTTTTACTTCTGTGTTAGTACCCTTTTCTCTTAGTTTCTTTTAAAATACTTTCTTAAAATTCACCTTTATTGTTTATTCTATATTCCCATATAAAAGCCTTGGTCTTTAAGTTTCCTCTAGTGGCTTCTATCTTTAATGAAGTATTATTTCATTAGAATAGCCATCCTCTTTTTATCCTACTTTTAGCTTTTGGTTTTAAATGGAGGTTTTCATTATCTAAAATATATTAATTTCATTTGATGAAATACTTCTTGTCTTTTTTTCTTGCTTCTATTTTTAAGGTTAAATTAAAATTAAAATATGATAATGTGATTTAAAATTAATACATAATTAGTTAAATTTGATGAAGAAACGGGCCTAATTCTAACATTCTCTTATTTAAAAATAGTTGGTGGTACTTACTATGTAATTTAATTTGAGGGTATTTCTTAATCACAGATGGAAGCTTGTTCAGGTGGTGATTAAGATTTATAAATTTACATAAAGTTCTTTTTATAGTTTTCAACAGGCTCTGAATGAGATTATGTTGTGTTAACTTTAAAATAATTAGAAGATGAAAATGATCTAATCATACGTTTATTTTATGAATCAGGTTTTATAGCTTCTGAAAAAGAAGATATTTAGCTAGGTATTGTTGTTTTTGATGTGAATTCTTTTAATGTGAAAGGTGAATTAGCATATCTTTTGATTTTAGAATCCTCTTAAGTTTCATATATCGTTTTTGAATTCCTTAGATTAGATTTTTTAGTTGTATTATTTTAAAACAGTTTAGAAGATTGTGATTCGATCTTATATCTTAGGTATTCTTTATGCTTAGAATTCTAATAGAAATAATTTTAAAATTATGATAATCTACTCTTAATGTCATATATTCTCTTACTTAAAGCTTAATCTTTTATTTCTAATTACTTTAATAGACTAACCTTTGAAGATTCTTCTAGCATTACTCTATATTAGAACTCATTTTTATCTATTCTTATAGTATGTCCAGTAAGAGAGGTACATTTGACACTAAATGTTCTTTTCGAATTATTTTTTATGATATCCTCTTCCCCTATAATCGTTTTTTCATCCAAAATACATATCTACATGTCCTTTTCAAAGACATCAAACTTATTTAAATGTTCATTTTCATCAAATATTTTTATTTCATCAGCATCTAAATTTAATCCATCAATATCTTGTAGTCTAGTGAATTTTTTACTTTGCTATTTATTATTTTTACAAGTAATATTTAATTAAAATCATAGTTTCCTTTAAATCATTCAGCTTGTCATAATTATAATACACTTTTTAATTAGTAAAATATATTCTGAATTACTCAAACAATCCCTTTTTATATTTGAGATTCTAATTTTTAATAATCAGAAATTTTACCTAAAAATGTCCCTGCTTGATGATATAAACTCCATCAATTTGATCTCCTTCTTTAAATATATATTAATCCCTCACATATTCATTCTTTCTTGAGTTTAAGAATAGATTTTTAAGTTGATTAATGTTCCAAGAAGCAAAAAATGGTAGGCTCGATAGATAGCACATTTCTTTATGCAATTTTTCTTCTTCATTCTTTTTGAGAATTTCTTTGAAATCTTTTTTCCCTAAAATTGCAAAAATACAATCTTCCTAGCATTAAATAGTTGCTAGTCTAGGTTAATTATTCAATAAAGCCATTTCACCAAATTAGCTACCTTCTTTAAGTATAGCAACTTACAACATTTATACTTAAGGCTATCTAGGAGTATTTCCTATAATTTCACTTCTTCCCTTTCCTTGAGAATTATAATTATTTTAATTGTTTAGGACATTTGTATTATTGGAATTCATTAAATTGATCATATTTTCAAGGTTCTCATCAGTAACATTTATTTAATTTCTCAAAGACATTTAATGTTATTATCCTGGCATTTTTATAGAAACTGATACACTTCCATGTAAAATCAAATAGAATTACTACCCATATTCCCCTAATTATTGAAATTATGCATTAATTTATCAATAAAAATAACATCTTTATTTACCTACTTAAAATACTATCTACCCTTTAGATGCAACTTCTAATTTCATTCTTCTACAACATTATGAGTGAATATCTGCTTACCCAGCTTGAATATATCCATCAAAAAAGGGGAGAGATGAAGTGCTCTCTATTAATTATTAAATTTCTTGCTTTTTCCTCACACTTGGATCTTTATATATAGTCTCAATTGCTATCTTTTCATTTATGATAATTAAAGTTGTTTTGCAATATTTTAATAAAATGGAATGTGAGATAGATTGCTTAAAAAATATTACTCTCTTTTACTTATCAGTAATAGTTGATAATATCGAGTGAATCATTTCCTGATCCTATTAGCTATATTCTTAGTCCCTATAATTCATTTCAATATTATTTATTAACTTTCATATTAATAATAATTAAAATTGAAGTACATATTTTGCATTTATTTACAGATTTTGGTTTTATTAGGAGTAAAGAAAGATATATGCACTAGGTCTAATGCCTACCTACCAATCGTTGATTTAATTATTATAAGTGTAAAGAATTATTAATACCTGATATTTATTTTTTAAGAAAATAAGAAATTGATTTGATTGAATGAATGAATAGAAATGAATAAGAATTAAATATTTAAGTTTTTATAATTATAGTACAGATGTGTTAGAAATAAATGTAAATGAGAATCGTAATTTCTAAGACTAGGATATTAGAATTTTAGTAATGGCCGTAAGATTAATTAAATTTGATTGAGTGATAAAACATGAAATATTATAATAATATAAATAGTTTTTGATAATTTAAGAATATATATGTATGATATTTTAATATAAGATAGATAGATAGATAGATAGCTATTGGCTAACATCAATTTCTTTCATGATAACTCTTCTATTGTAAATAATAAATATTCTCTTCATGAATAATTAATTATTCTTATATTTATTTATTTATAAGTTTATTGAATAGATTGAAATTTTATTTAATTTAGATAGATACTTTATTCTATTATTCATTCATCTCTAACAGAACAATATATTTCATTTTCCTTTTGTATTTACTTATTATTCATTATTGAGCAATTAAACAAATTAGCTTATCAAACATTCTCCATTTGTGCCTTAAGTAATTGATTTTATTACTCAATTATATTATTATCTTGAACGAATTAATTCTTTAATTATTAAATTTTTGGAATTTCTTGTTCTAATTATTAAATTTTTAGTTACAAATATTCCTTATCTTTTTAAGGAATTGAAGTTTATCCTTAAGCAGTATATGAGGTCTTTTATACTTTTTCTTGAATTAATTAGTGATATTTTGAGAATGATTCTTTTACTTTCGGATGTTAACCTAGAGGTGGCGATGTTGACTAAGCAGATTGCTTTTGTTATTATTTTTATGGTTATTATGAGCTAGTGATACTCTTGTTATTTAGATTAAAGCTAGAATTCTAATTCTTTGGGGCTTGATTTAAAGATTGTTTATTACTAGTCTCCTTTAAATGCTTTAATATGTAATCGATATTTGTATCATAAGTGTTGTTCGAAGTAGCTTTTGAATTTACTTTCTAATCCTTACCTCTATTTTAACTCTTTCCTCTAAAATTTTATAATAAAATACAAACTTTAAATAAGTTTTATGTAAAAAAGAAAAATAATTAACTGTAATTTTAAAATTTTTAGTAAAGAATTAAATTTTACTTTGCAAAATATTCAGTGTCATTTGACGATGTGTTAAAACATTTTCCAAGCATTTTTTATATTTGAATAGCTTATTTTTATTATTACTGCTATTAAAGCGTAGTGTAAGCATCTGTGAAGGCAGAATCTTCCACATAGCTTTGTTGATTATTATTCTATCTTGGAGTTTTCTATGTAGACTTTTAGCTTTCTACTCCTTTTGAAGGTTATTTAGTCATACTTTATTCATTTGCTGTTGTTTTACTACTATTTTTTCTTCCGTTCTAATAAGAATTCTATTGGCTTTTATTTGCCTGAATAGATTATGAGAGTTATGTATAAGTTGCTTGAGTTTCCTAACGTTCTGTTTTGGATTATTACTATTATTAGTTAAACTAGGATATTATTCGTTTATTAGCATTGCTATTTAAGTCGCTTCCAGATTTAAAGAAATTTTGGAGGGTTTTCAGTTCTCCAGGAGCAGAATTATAATTTTCATTTAGACTTACATTGGCTAATAAAACATTATTTTTAGAAGCTGAATTATCTCCTTAGAAAGATTTTGCCAAAGTTAATTTACGCTTAAAACAATCTTCTGAGTCTTTATAAGATCCTCTGAAGTTGCCACTACTTCCTTTGCGTTATAGTGCTTTATCAATTATATCTTGCTCCTTTTAATATAAAAAACTGTAAGTTAGTGTCTGTGAACACAATTTATTTTAATAATTTGTGATTTTTAAAAAATTTCTTAATTGGGAAATAGATATTTATCATAGTAATAAATTTATATTATTTGTAAAAAGAATATATCAATACTTTTAATACTTTCAAGCGATTGGATATCTTTCCTAAATTAATCAAAAAAAAAAAAAAAAACCCCAAAATTTATTGGTTTTCGATTTAAATTAGCATCAAATTCACTTTGCTACACCAATTTTATTTTTGTTTCTTGTAAATTAATTGTTGTAAATTAAAGATAAATATCTACCTGCTAAATCTTGAAATCATTTGAGTTTCTTATGAATTTTTCTTTCTTTTTAATCATATCTCTTTAAGATACAATTCTACCTGCTTATTTTTATTAGAACTGCTAAGCATATTATGAATGCTATGCGTAGGACTATTAATTAGCATTTGGATTATTGCTCTATGGAGTAGCTGGATTAGTTTAAGCCGATTATTGATGGAAAGTGTGAATATTTTACGAGCTATATTACTGACTCACTTGGGATGCAGCTGTTGTTTGAGTTTAATTATTACCATATAATTAGGAATCGTTGGGAAGAGTTGGGTGAGATCTTTAAGGTTGTTAACTGTAAGAATTGTGAGAAGGTTTTTCTATAATGTGAATTGACTAAGCGTTTATTCCTCTTTTAGACTTTTAACTGATATCAATTATTTGTTATTGAAGAAGTATTGATTATTGCTTGAGATCCTATAAGTTTTAACTATTGACTACCCCACTTAACTTGATTGGTGAATCTTATAAGGAAGGTGATGGCTATTCCTTTTATTAATTTACATTAATTCTTCTAGAGCTATTTTAAACATTAGCTTCTTTCATGCTATAGTAATTAGAGTTTTAGTTATGCAAAGGGTTATTGTTATTGCTGCTGCTGTTGTTGTTGTTGTTACTTTTCGTATTTTTATTAGAGCTTTCTTTGTGGAGATTATAAAGACAAATTGGGTTGTTCAGATTTAAACTGGCATTACTATTATTGGCTTAGCTTTTATTTGTTGTATCAGTCTTCTTTCTCACATCTGTTTATTCACTATAGCGTTAAGAAATTGGCTTTTCATTTCCACAAGAGTTGTAGTAATTAACATTCTTTCCTAAATTTATAAAATTATTATTGAGGCTACCCTAACCTCTAGGGGATGTTTTGTTAATCTCCCTATTAGGAGAGCTTTTAGAGTTTTAAACTAAATCACTTTTCCTTTATTTTTGAGGAATATTATAAACCTTTAAATCATTTTATAGCTATTATTGATTAGGAGAAAAGGGTATTTCTTCTTTATTTCTATTATAGCTTGATTCCCTTTCTTTTTAAGTAAAATATTATGCTTAACTATCAAGAACTTCATCTTCATCTTAATCAATATATTTTGCACTCGAAACAACTTTATATTGTTGTGAATTCTAACTATTTTACTATTTAGATTAATGAGACATTGCATTTGTGTATGTTGTGAAATTGGAATTTCCTGAATGCTATTGCACATTTTGATTATTAAAATTATTTGGAGAGGTTTTAGGATTATTGTGTTAAGCTTAGTAGTGTCCTATATAAATATTTCCATTTTGACTAAAACTATCTTCTGTAATTTACTCTTTTGAAAATAATATATTATCCTTATTTGGAGAAGAAAATATCATATCCTTATTGTTTGCTGACGAATAAAATATTTATTCATTTTCATCCAACTACTCATTATTGTATTTTTGTGAATTCTTTTTAATTAATTATTACTATGCCCTTTCAGTCTATTATTACTATTACTACTATTATTTTGCGTGTTGAAGCATATTATCTTATGTATAAGATCTTCTCATAAAATTCTAGCTGTTGTTTTTGCCATCATCATCATTGATAGTTTCAGGTTAATTCACATTTTACTAATGTTAACTTTGAGATCTATTGATATTGTATAGTTGTGGGATTTCGCTTGCATCTTCTTCATCTTCGTCTTCAATATTTTAAGATTTTCCTGATTTTTACTGAGTAAGCTAATTTTTATAGATATTAATAGAAAAAATATCTCCCTCTTCATCTTTTTGCTCATCATCATTTACTATATCTTCTATTCTTAATTCTTCACTTTGTTTCCTTTCGAATGACTTTCTCACAAGATAATTATCAAAGCTTTCCCTATATTGTTGCCTAATAGTAATTAAGTCTATATTATCCTTTTAGTCCTATTCTGCTTGCTATTATTGGGATAGTTCGGATGATTATTTTCTTAAAGGTAAAGGAGAAGATTATTTATTTCCAGACTATTAACTATTATAAGAATCTTTTCTTGCGAAATTAATATTCTCTTAAGAGTAGCTCTTCTTTAAAGACCTATCGTTCATATTATCTGAATATTTTCTTAGATTGGCTCCAGCTGACATGTAATTATTAGTGTTATTGTTTGTATTAGAAACTGTATTAACTCTATTCTTAGGAGATGAACTAGCCATTTAATTATTTCTTCCCTAAAATTCATAGTCTCCAACAAAATCAGAGTATCTTTGTGATTTCCCATCTTGTTAGTATGCCTTTGTAGGTAGAGATTATCTTTATGTAGGATTGTTTCCTGTAGCATTCTGCAGATGTTTATTTCTTTAAGGCGAAGCTAATAAGAATTTTGCTTAAACTAGATTCTGTTGCTTAGTACTTTTTTCGTTTGGGATAGAAGAAGATATTTTCTTTTGCAATTAAACTTGAATTTGTTGCTGTTATTAAAGAGATTATTACAAATTCTATTTCTTAGTTTTAGCTACATTCATGTTGCCTATATTTTAAATTGGCTAATTACTTGGAGTGTTTCTTTCCGTTTTAGGTTACTCTGATTTTCTTGTAGAACTTTAGGTAGGTTTTTAATAAGAATTTTATGATTTTTCTCTTTTCTATTCAAACTATCCATCTCCTGATTTCATTTCATTTAAAGTATTCTTAGAAGTAAGTGGAGTAGAAACCTTACTATTCTTTGAAGATCCTTTAATTGCTTGAACTCTCTTTGCTTCGGCAGAATTTGCAGCGAGATTTTTACTTGAAGTATTTTAAACACTTTTAGTATGATTCTTTTATTGACCTGCTTCATTGTTTGTCTTCTATAAATTGATGTTATTCATCATCTAGTGACTATATTTTTCAAACCTCTCTCTAAGCTTTTAAGTTTTTTATTCTTACTTAGAATTAGTAGTTAATCTTGTCATAGATTGAGGTTAGGGCGCGTTAGGAGGTATTTAATTTATGCTTGGTGCTGTATTTGGATTCTTTTACAAAAATTCTTTCCTTTATAATTAATTAACTTGCGTGCTAAAAGATGATTTAATTGGTTTAGTTGAGCTTTAACCTCCTTAAGAGTGAAGCAAATTATGATGCAGATCCCTACTTTGCATCATGCTTAAGTCGAACATTTAGACCGTCATATCTCCCCTTGAATCTTCCATCCTAGATATTGGAGAGAATTCTTCTAAAGTTTTAAGTAGCTATTTCTCTATCTTCTCTTATGCATAATTTCTTTCTTAACTATATTTAAAAATTTGAATTAGATTTTAACTATTTCTATTTTAATAAGAATTATTTCATCATTTAGGCGGCTATAATATTCATGTTAGCTTAATAACTTTCATCTAATCATTTTCAAATGTATTAAACGAAATTCATTTCTTCCAATTCAAAAGCTTGCAAATTTGAAAAATACTTACTTATTAAGCTTTATCTAATCAGGTGCAAAAAGAAGATAAGAAGGAGAATTTGGGGTGCTATCTATTAGATATTTAAAGGTGAAGAAAATAATGTAAGGGGAGATTACACAGTAAATTTAAAAGAATGTTTACTTCCATCTCTAATATCCACCTAGGACAACCTCATTTTAATATTTTCCATATCAATTCTTTAGGCCATTATATTTTATTCCTGAGAGGCATTCTTTAAATCTTAATAGTATTAAATTTACTATATATTTTCATGCTATTGTTCTAGTTCCTAAGGATGTGCAAGTTCATAATTTTAATGATTCTATTGATATGTCTCATGCTAATTTTCTTTACCGCCACTACTTTTTACACATCCTGATTCATCATCTTCATCTTCTTCGCTTGTCATGCTTCTGCTGTCGCTTATAATGATATTGTCGTAATCATTACCAGGGCTACTATTATTACTGCTCATTCTTTTTATTATTCTTGAATCAAAAAAATTTAATCTTTATAAGTATATCTTAATTACACAGAATGTTTTATATATACTTACTATCTTAATTTCCTTGATTGCAGATACTTTTTCTTTTAATTATAAATTTTTAACAACAACTTTTTTATAGTCATTCATTACTTTATTTTAATTGCAAATCACTCACCTCCTCTGCTTTTTTTTTTTACTTGATATAAATAGATAGATATTTCTGTTTTTTATCATAAACTTACAATATAAAGATAGAATCCTTTTATCAAAGTACTGAATTTAATATTATTCAGCAATTTATATCCTAATAATCTAATCCGCCATAAAAACACTCTGAAAGATAAGATTGTTGGATAAAGAAATAGTTATCTTTAAAATAAGCCTACTTTCTTTCATAAGCCTATTATTTTAATTAGATCATTAACTGGTCTATAAAATGTACTTATGTTTAAGATAGATAGTATTATTAAATTATCGAAAATAAAAATCATTCAAAATCTATAAATTGATAAAACGAATTAACACTATTACACACAATAATTTTTAAAAATTAAATGAAAAAATAAATAAGTTATTAAAATATAAAAATAATTCTGTTTTCTATAATCTTTTTTTTTACCAAAACTAATTTATACTTGAATTAAAATCTAATGATTTAGATTCACATAAATAAACATTATTTTTAAATATAGATAAATAAATAATACTTTCAAAATTCTTAAAATTAATAATTAATTAAACTACTTTAAAATAATTTATTTTCTTTTTAAAATAATTGAATTGGTAGAGCTCAACTGAAAAAATAATAGAAATTTTTAGGATAATCAGTAAATTAATTAAAAAAATAAAATTTCAGAAAATAAAGAATATTCTGGTTCGTAGGTAGGTAATATTGATAGTATATAAAGTTGTATTTTATTTTTATTAAATGGTATGAAAAACTATCAATATAATTTGTTTTAAAAATAATAATCTAATAAAAAGATATTCAATAAATAAATAAATAAATACATATATTACAATACTATTGGTTTTTTTATTTGACTATTTATTATCTATTTATATATATGCTTATTATTTTTATTATTAATAAAATTATTATTATAATTATTATAAATGCTATTAATCATTTCATATTCAATATGAAATTATTTATATAAGAATTTTTGGTGAGCTAGGATATACTTAGCAGTCCAAAGTAGTTTCGTGTAATTTAGAGTTCATTTTACTTATTATTAATATAATAATATAATAAATAGCATATAGAAGCTATACTTATTGTTAAAACTAATGAAAGAAGGAGAATATTAATTTTTAAAGAGAAGTTAATTGATTAAATATTTTCATTATAAACGAAATCTATTAGTCCAAACAGTAATTAACTATTAATTGATATTTGCTAATAAAGTTCATACTAATTTAAGGATTATTGCCAGTTTTTATAAGCTTCTATAATAGTTTAATCTTCAAAGTGATTTAACATTTCTTATATTTAAGTTAAGTATTATTGTAAGGAGTTTATTGATACTTACAATCCCTTAGTTAGAACTCCACTATTAATCTATTAGCATTCCTTGATAGATTAAACATCATTAAAAAATTAAGAACATAGGTCGCATTCTACTATATTACTTATATGTTTTATTATAGACTATTCATTTTAAAGATTATTAATAGATTCTATTAAATTTTAAAAGATTACTGATTATTCCAAATAATAATCAGATTACAGTTTGACAAAATTTTTATCATTTAGGAAGGGATTAAATTTAGGATTAGTTTTTCCTATGATTACTCCTTAAATAGTGTAATAATTACCAATCATATTCATTATAAGATCATTTGTTGGCTCTAATTTTTAAAAAATTTATTATAATATTTTAACTTATTCAAGAAAATAAATTTACATAGAATTGAAAGCAGTCCTTCTGTTTAATAGTAGTGATCATTAATATAAAAAGTTATTGTAATAGGAATTATAGAAAGGACTATAATAAAACAGAATGAGCTTATTAGAAATCCAAAAGGATAAGTTTTCAAAGGTTCTGTAGTTGATATATTTTTCTTTTTTCTATTGTAATTAGTAAAATCGGTGTTTCTTCTAGATGGAGATTCTGAGATTTAAGTAATCTTTTTAATTTTAGCAGAGTAGGTAGAATTAATTGCAGAACTACTACTACTACCTTTTAAAATCTGAAGATCAAGGTATGAAGATGCTAGAGAATCAATTTCTTATTGAATATATGAAATAGGTAGAGTTGCAAATAGTTAAAGAATTCTTTCTATTTTATAGATCACTTGGTATTATATGACATATTGATAACCGAAGATGGATAAAAATACAGATATGATGCAAATCAAGTTGATAAAACTTAATAATTTCATTTAAGTTAAAATAGATTTACTGCTTGATAAAATATCATTTTCAAAATTAGTTAAGGAATCAATATACGAATTGTAATTAAGTATTATAGTTCCTTCGTTATTGTAAGTATATTCTGTTTTTAAGATGATATTTTAAAGCTAAAATTACATTATTTACATAAATTATTAAAAATTGGTTTCTATTGAAGTAATCTGTTTTGGATAGCTTGAAATATCTCTTATTAACTCCATTTATAAGGTTTTGGAAGAAAAATCTTAAAAGTATTTATAGTTTTAATTACTCTAAATGTAGAAGTTAATTTGTCTTTATTTTATATTATTTATTATATTCTCCTTCTCTTTAAAAATTTAAGAAATCAATTAGCTAAGAACAGGCTATTATAACTCTATGATATTAAGATTAACCATTTGTTGTATCTAGTTATTGTATAGAAAATTAATTAGATTCGATTTCATTCTCAAAGGATAGAGGATATCAGTAACATGATCTTTGTAAATTGAATTTTATTATAAAATAAGTAAGGTAAAAGTAGTGAGAACAGCTATTATTGTAATAAGCGAAAGCCTATAAAATAGTTTTCCTCTTTTGACAATCTATCCTTTTTTATTTTTAGAAATCGTATCCTATAACTTCCTCAATCCTACCATAGAGTGCTGAATACAATTATTTTAAGAATTATTTAAGCTTTATTCTATATTTAATCCTTTTTTCTCATTAATTTACTAAGATTTTATTTTAGGAACACAGCTGATTTAGAGTGAGTTAATAGTTTAATTATTTTCTTAGATCTAAATGGATTATTGAATTTACATTTTATTGAAATTTTTATTCTAATTTAATTTGTCTTCTTGTAGGTATTTTACAGATTGCTAGTTTTGTTTGTCACTTATTTTTGAAATTAATTCTATATGACTTTTAGGAGTATATTAATCCATTATTTATGTACGAGGAGTCATTAGATCCTACCTATCGGCTAACATTCTATTTGATTGTAAATTTTAAGTGTTAACTCTTTATGATAATTTCTAATATGAAAAGAAATTCTCTTGTGAGAACGATTCATCATCTTGACTTAATACATGTATTGGTGGAGAAGGCTGGTTCCTTATCTTTTAGGATTATACCTTTTCGCTACTTGGTTAAACAATACTTTCGTCAATTTTATTATTCCGGATTTTTTAAATGTCAATATACTCAGTCTTTAGCTTATATTCTAATTATTTTTCTATATTTAATAAAGAAAAGAAATGAATAAATGAACAATTAATTTTCTAGCTAAATCTATAAATTAGTAAACTAAAATAGTATTTTAATTATATTTTTAAAGGAAATTAATCATTAAACTATTAATGAATTTTTAGCCAACTTTAATCAATATTACATATTTATTGATAGATAGTAAATTTGATGGGAGTAATTAGAATTCTTTTTGATTGTTTTATTTATTAACCAATTATAGATTTTTTGTAACCCTTTATTCACTTACAAAAATTATTGTAAGCTTAGAAATCTAATTCTAATTTTTTCAATTTTAAACCATAATTTTGAATCAAGTAAAAATTAAGGTAAATCTCAAATTCAAATATATAATTGTTAATAAATTAATAAGCTGTAAAATTAATGTTTAATCTGTTTATTTTGACTAAATTTAAGGCAATTTTAAAATAAACTATTCATGCTGTTATTTAATATAGAAAACTAGTGGAAAATAATTATTTAATAAATAATACTTACGTATATGTTCAAGAGTCAACATATTCGATGATTCACTTATTTAATTTATATCTTCCTTTTTTTAGAAAATTAGCCATTTTTCATTTTACAATTATTTGATTTACTCATTAACAAAATCTTCGATTTCAGGACTCTAATTGTTGAATATTATTTTTGTATTCGTAATTTCAATAACAAAAAATTGTAGCATCTTGTTTTAACATAAGTGTACTTTATAGCAAATTTTATGAGGAATCAAACTAAATTACTATGAGTCTGTTATATTTTGCTATCTATCTGCTTTATTATTTAATTACCCTGTTGATAGATTTTAATGACTTTCTTAATTTGAAATAGTATCAGCTAAGCAAGGTAAGAAGCCTAGACTTTCAAATTATTATCCAGAAATGTTTTCAAAAAGTTGTTGATCATTTTATTAGTAATTTATGTATTTTTTAAGTTCAGGAATAAATATATCCATAGATAGCTTAGAGAGAAATTTTTATTCAGTAAAAATTGAAAAATACAACTAAAAAAAAGGTTTAGAGAGAAGCTTTACTAGAAGTGCATCTGTCGAAAGCATTAAATAGTTTGAATAAGAATTACTAATGTCTTATAAAAGGCAGACTATTCCAACTTCTTCATCAATATTGGCATTAAGAAATTCCATTTTAAAATTAGTTTAGAGAGGAATTGCCCATCCCTAATTGTTTTTAGCAAGAACGAATGGAATTTGCTTTAAATTGTTATTGCTATTATTTAAAGTATTTATATAAGAATTAATTAATTCATTGTGGTTAGAAGAAATTGAAGATTCCATGAGCATTGATATATTTTATCCTTCAGGATCTTTATAGCCAAACATTTTACCAAATGATTTTGTTGCTTTTATAATTTAACCTCTTTCCTAGAGTGCAACTTTAATAAAAATTACGCTGTCCTTGCATAAATCACTACTTTCATTAAAAAAATTATTTAAAGAAAAGCCTTTTAAGTTCAAGATAGTTTCTTATCTCTTTTTATTTTTATTCTGCAAAAATGATTGTTTGCTTAAATCTTTAATTGATCCTAGGCTAAAGAAATGGAAATAAAATAGGTTCATCAGCAATTTAATAAGAGGGCTTGATGGAATTTCTCTATAAAAATTATTGAGTACTTTTTTTAATTGAAAGCACGATTTAATCAAACCAATCATTTATTTTCTTAGAAGCGATAATCTAATAAAATCAGTGTTAAGATTGTTCATAATATAACTTTTCTTTTCTAAACAATCTTCAAACAACTTTTTTGCCTCTTCTTGCTTCTCTTCGTGAGAAATTACTTTGTAAATGTCTAATTTCTCTATAGAATTAGGATTACTATCTAATTTCATTACTCTATCAATACAGTTGTTTGTGTAAAGCTTATCTATATAACCTAGAGCTTCAGTTTTTCTTAAATAATTTAGCCTATACAAATACATTACTTTTGAGGAACATACGTCAATCAAAAAACTCAAATGAAAAAGAGTGAAACTTGAGTCATACATCTTCCTACTCATCATTTAGTTACAGACTTTTTTAAATGCTTCATTTATGAAATCTTCATGGTATTCTTTTCTTCTACTTTCAGAAACAAATAGATTCCATTTATCTGATAAATTCTTTTAATTAAAATGAATAGGTGTAACTATTAACCGCATATTTTTAGAATAGTGATAATCAATCTTACTTGAACAACGCAAAAACAATCTGGGTATTTTTAACAATTTAGGTTGTGAGCAACTGTAATATTCTCAAGAAAAATTTGTGCTTGGCTAAATTTAGGCGAAAAATAATCTTATAGTTCATAAACTCCTCCATTTTCAATAGACTCATAAAGTAGATATAAAATTGAATTGATCTTATTCTAATCAAAATCTGAATGCAAAGTTTCTAGGAGCTAAAATAATTTATTTTAGTTTTCATAAAAACCTGTTTCTATAGTCTGAATTAGTTTGTAACTAATCGGATATAAGATAGCGCTAGCAAGGAAGAATATACTTTTTTATGGTATGTAGTTTTCAATTAAAATGAGATAAGAAAAGAATAAACTGAAAGTTAAATTATATGTATAAAACTTTCTAGCTCCAAGGTCAAAATAAATCTTAAAGGAAATAGCAATATAGAGTTTGAAGCTAACATAAACTATCCAGCAAATATTAGATAGCTCTTTTTGTAAGTAGGAAAAGCAAATAATTAAGAGGAATTGAAATGTTATCTTAAGTTAATGCATCCATTTCACTCGAGACCTTTGGAGATAATCTTTATTTTCTTACTTCAAAGAGAAATTGAAATCAAGCACGCCACAGGAGTAACCTAATAAAGAAAAAATTTTAAAGAAATGTAGCTATTATTTACAAGATAATTTTTAAGTAAATAAATTCCCTCAAATCAAATTATTAAGAAATTGAGAAAGGAATAAAATAAGAATTCTTTTCTCAATTTTCTTTATAAAATTAGAAATTTGAGTATTTTTAATTGTATTATTACCTATCATGAATGAGATTGCTAGATTGTAAACTGCAATTGGATTACTATCTATATTGCTCATGCTACTCCATATGCTAGGTACAAAAACTACATATTCATACGATTTTAGGATTGAGCTGAAGGTATCTATATTCCATTAAAAAATACTTATCCTTCTCAACATAAGCAAATGGCTTAAGATGTTTATTATTAACAGTGCTAATATAAAAAAATTTAGGGAGAGCGACGCAGAAAAGATATATTCATCCAAATTTGTGATGAATTGATTTTCTCCTACTTACATTTAAAAGCTTTTCCAAACTTCATTTTTTTAGCTTTATTACCTTTATGATAGCGATTAGTATAAGATAAAACAGTTTTGTATGAAGTGAATCAATATATATATCTTGCTAATCATTTTATTTCTATTTGTCCTGTGAAAATCTTCATATATTTCCTTGAAAAAGTATTGTTTAATCCTCTATTTATAACCTAATTTTTACTGTATTGTCTTCATTTTTCTTTTTTTTTTGAGGTAATTACTTAAGAAATTACTTATTTTAATTTTCAAGTTTTAGTCTAATAATCTCTCTTTATATCATAGGCTATTATCTCCTCAATTCTAAAAAACCAACCAGCAAAACTAATACTTTGCATTCATAAATATTATTATATTAATTTAATTTTAAAATTTCTTGTTGTTATTATTTACTATTTACATAGGTATTAATTAGCCTTGGAGAAAATAAAAATACCCTATTCAATAATATAATCATTAAAATCTAATAAAGAAAAGAGTTTTCTTCAAAAAAGAATGAATCCTAACTCAATTAAAATAAATTTAAACAGTGTAGTCATTCACTACTAAAATTAAAAATATGTAAATTTCAAAAACGAAATTTGTAAAATGGAATATTCTATCCATCAGATGATAATCAAACTAATAGTTATTTAATTGAAATAAAATTCTTTTAAATTGAAAAATGAGTTTAACTTACAAATATATGATTAATCACAACTTATTAATAAAATTAACAATAAAAGGATTTGAATAGAGATAATTTATGTCAATTAAACTAAGCATTTGCCTAGTTGAAATTAAAGATTAAGCCATTTTAATAAAGATGAGTCTATAAGCAAAGAAAATGAATAAAATCAGAAAAAAACAATAGAATAAAAGTAACCAAAGCTCAATACTTTCAGCATAGCTAATATATTAGCTACTCATTTCTACCATAAAGTTTTTAAGCGCTGTAATAGTATTTAGCATAATATCAATAAATTCATCGAATTCCAAGAGATTTATTTCTTCTGCCCACTTCTTTATATCTTTTTAAGCTTATGATTTAACAATATTTTGTGATAATTGAAGAAGAGGAGGAAATATTTCCACCAAATATTTTGAAGATATTTAAAATCCTTTTGTCAAAATATTCTTTTAGATTCGAATACATTTATCATAATTTAAGGTGAATGAAGGATCGAGGTATTCAGGAAAATCTCTTAAAGATTAACAGATATCTCCTTGCATGACTTTAAAAAGAAATTTATTATACAAATCTTGATTAAATCTTTTATACCCATTTTCATTTGTCACAACAGATTAGAGATTTGATAGTTTTTATTAATTTAGATCAAAGAAAACGTTAACTCTTTTCCTAAAATATGTTTTATCAAAAAACTCACAATCCTAGCACATTCTCTCTAATAGATTTCCCATATTTAAATACAAGTTACTTCCAAAATGAGCTTTCAAATCATATATAGTTTCTATATTAAAAAAGTTAGAAAATAAATTGTTACTTGTTTAAAACAATATTATTGAATTTTTAAAAATATAAGGAGTAAATAAATATGATCTATATTCCTTGCTTAAAACTCTTTGAATTATTTTTTAGAAATCTATGTAAATAAGAAATTAATCAAAAATAAATTTACTCATAAGTTTTAAGTTAAAAATCTATTAGTCTATCAAAGAAGAGATAAGGAAATTGTTGGCTATTGGTTATATTATTAAACCCAAGAAAATAAATAAGCAAGACACCGTAACCAAAATAGATACTTTTTTAAGCTAATTAGTAGAAGAGATCAGTTTATTCTTGGGATTTAAATATAATTATCTCATAACTTATTCATAAACCATTTATGTTTGAGGTGAAGAGACAGTTAATTATTTTCTATGAGCCAAATGGTTTAATATATTCTTTTTAGTTTGAATTACTTTTTTTATTGACGAGTCTAAATTTTAAACCATTTCGTAGATAGCCTAAGGATCAAATGTTGAGAATAATTTAAGGATACTTTCATTTTTATTTTATATGTTTAGATAAACAGGCATTATTGAGGAGATTATCAAAAATGTTATTATGATAGAAATTATCATCAAGTTTTATACTGAATCTTCAACAATAGTAAGAATATCAAGAGTTGTTGTTTCTATGCTTTACTAAAGTTCAGTGTTAGGGTTAAAATAATATATGAAGTTTAGGTTGAAGATAGCTTCATCATTTATGCTATTTGGAAAATCTGCACTGAACCTTCTTATTCCATAAAACCAATAAAACTAAAAATACTAAAAGGAATTCACTTAAGGGCGAGTAATAATTTTATTCTAGATATAATAGTCTTAGGAAACTTTATATTAAATCTTGAAATTAGTTATATTCTTGAAATAAGGGAAATCATCCTTATTAGATCTGATAAATTAGATTTATAAATCATCAAAATGTTGATTAACTTTAATAATTCTCTCTTTATTCTTATTTGCTAAATCTTTCCATGATTAATCATCTTAAGTTGAGAATATATTATTAGCTTGAAATTTTATAAACTGTAAATAATATAACTAAAGGGAATTGCATACTCTGATCTCCATAGGCCATGCTACATTTTAAAAGTGTTCTTTTTCTAATTAAAAATGCTTATTTATTGAAACGAATGTGAGAATTTATAAACACAAAAGAGTTATTGTACCTAAAAATCCAATTAGTTATAGTATGAATAAGCTTTTGTTTTATTTGACTTTCATTACTTTTTAAATGAAGAGTAGCTTTTTTATATTGCTAGAGTTATCACTGCTGACCATAGAGGATTAGTATTAATTTTACTATTATTAAATAGGCTTTTATTGCTTAACACAAAATTTAGAGATACTTATTTGCTTTGATTTTACTTCATCTTCCATATAATTAAATTCATCTACATTAGATTTAATTTTTTTAAGACCTTATTTTCTATCTGTAACTCTATCTGATTAAGATTCATCAGACATGTATGTTTGTTAATAAATTGAATTTTGTTAAGGGGTTTTAAAAGATATCTTACTTTTATCTGGATCAATAATTTACCTATTATTTTAGCAGTAATCTATTTAAGATTGATCTATTTCTTATATTATATTAAGTGGCTTTGCCAATTAGTTTCTTTTAGGTTAATATTAAAGATATTATTCACTTCTTATTCTAGAAGAAGAAGAAACTATTTACTAATTTTCTAATTTTGAAGTGCTAAAATTATTTCTTTATTAAAGTTATTTCTTATCTAAAATATCATTTTTGTATTCTTAATTATCTAAAAGATCATTATTTGAGAATATTTCATTAAGATCATTTGAGATTAATCTTGGTTAATTTTCTAGATTTTATTTTATTTACAATTTTATTAGATTAATTTATTCTATAAAACTATTTGATTCTTAAGAAATAAGCTATCTAGATCTCTAACTCATATAACCTAATGATCTCTAACTATATATTAATTCTTTGTCTTGCTACTCTATCACTCTGTTAGTATCAAAATCCTCTTAGTGAATACTTGCAACTGTTGATTAGGGATTTTAATATTATATTTTTTGGCTATAATTGTTTCTTTTACTGTATAGTAAATCGCACCCGATAGGATTAGATTAATTATGGCCCTAAATCTAATTTATCTCCTAATACTTGATTAACATATTTTACATTTCATCTTGATATTACTGCAATTAAAATTGAATATATGAAATATTTCTAAGTCTCTCTATTGATATAAACTCAATTATATCATGAGAAAAATATTGGTTCCTTATAGGTTTAATCGAAAACTAAATAGTATAAACTTAATGAGTTTCATTTGAAAAATCATTTATATATTTCACAAAATTTTAATAAGATAATGGTGTGGTTAATTCCTGTAATTTTTAGATATAATTTGATTTAGGTATTAACAATAATGTTTAATGAGTTAGCTATATTTCTTTAGTATGACTGTATTTATCTTATTGAGAATCTTTAGTTGAAATCTTCAAAAAGTAAAAAGGAATTAATTTTGAAAGGAGAATCTTTTTCATATCGTTAGGTTTAATTATATTTTTGAAGAGTTTTTTATAGGTTTTTTTATCACTTATTAATATATCTGTATTAGGTAAATTACACATTAAGTAAGAGGATTTGTTTTCTATTTATTTGAATAGAGCTGTAACACAAATATCAGAATTGAGAGTAAGATGTGTGATCTAAAGCTTCATTTTTATAGGTACTCCCCACCCTTCGCTATTTTAGCCTAAAAGAAGATTAAAATGCATTTTATTTTTTTATTAACATTAGAAAGACGTTAAATATTTATTGAATAGTTATTTGTGATTTAGTTATATAGTGTAGGGAATTATTTAATCAATATGAAAAAAAGTTTTCTAAGTGTGTTTAAACATTTGATAAAATAAACTTTAAGCATACAGAATTTTTCCTAATTCCTTTCCTTGAATTCCTACTTAAATTATACAAGCTTTCTCATCATAGATATCTATATGTTAATCTTGAAGCTAGCTGTTATTTCTGTTTTTTAATATTTTACTTTACTGTTTTCTTTAATTGTAGTTTTCCAAGAAATAATTCTCTCCCCTAAAATGAGAGAAGTTTACATAAAATCCTTAGATTAGCTAAACAAATATTGGGTTTTTATTGGGTGATTTAGATAAGATTTGAAGGAGATCTAATAATTTATTCTTTTTCAGAAGAAGTTATCCAGAAGTTTTGTTAAGTAAGTTAATATCTATAAAATTTTGATTAATTAAACTAAGCATAGACAATTTAGATAGCAAACAATCTTCATATATATTTAAGGCTTTCAATAAATTTTCTTCATATGATAGAGTTTATTATAGTTTTTTTCCAAAATGTGTATCTTCAGAAAAAGCCTATTCTATGTAAATTCTCAAGTAATTTATATAAATCTTTTCATACCAAGTTGCTTACTTATACTTGAGTAAATTATTTAGCTCTAATAAAGCAAGATTTGAGGATTTGCTTACTTCAATTAAGAAATGAATGTAAGCAAAATTAATATCCAATGATCTCTTAGAGGATTGGCTTTCATGATGGGTGATCAATTTACTTTAGTATTTAAGCAATTTATTGACAAAGCTATACATATATTGCCTTCGTTTGTTCTCATCTAAAAGACTTTCTTACTAATTTAGTTCCTTTATTATATAATTAAATATTTATTATACCTGAAAAAAAAAATATGGTTAAAATTAAATACTCTTTAATAAATTTTAAAGTAAATAAAATTACGTCAGAAAAGCAAAAGCAGTTTGGATATTATTTGCAGTTTTGATGATGAAATACCGAAATTGACTCCAAAAACAAAGAATTATGATTGATAGTATACTGTGTGAAATTAATCTATATTTAATCCACTATAGAGAAAGCTAAAGATAAGATATTATTAGAGTTAATAAACTATCTCTTTAGTTCATATATTTAAACAATTTGGTCAGTATATCTCTCCAAATTTGAAGAATATTTTTCAAATAATTTAGAAGCTAAAAAAGAAACAGCAATTTAAATAAGGAAAACAAATGACAAAAAGTTGTTTAATTTTAGTCCTTGTTAAATTATGGCAGCTATTGAAATGAACGTTAACTGAATGCTTAAGAAATGATAAAAAATTCTTATTTGTTAATCCCTATAGAGTTTAATTTTTAACTGAGATAAAGTTTGATACAATCCTATAAGTAATCCAATTGAAGAATTAGTAGTAACCTCTAGGAGATTCTTCGATGCAAAATAGATGATATAAAATACTATTTTCCCAATTTTATATTTCAAATGAAATCCATTCTGGAGAAAATCTTTGGTTTTATTAAAATCTCTGAAAGTGTAATCATAGTCAGTAAATATAGCAGCATTTCCTTATTTTTAAAATTAAATTATTATTTTAATAAACGATAAAACAACACTATTGTAATGGAAAGTATAATTTCCTATAAATTTAGAGTTTATTGAACAGTGTAAAAATGTATAGTTTTTTATTAGAAATATAGATAGTAAAATTTCTATCATTTCTTTATGATTGAATTTTCCTCTCTAGTATCTAAAGTAAATTAATTAATTTAGTCTTAAGTTTTTTGAAGAATTCCCACTTTTTGATTTATATAATTGCTTAAGATAATAGCTTATATTTGTGGTAAATATATTACCTTATAGAAAAATAGTCTAAAAAATAAATATTTAATTTTTGAAGAAAGAAATTGTGTTAATATACCTAAAAGTAAACAAAGAAGGATGTTAATAAACGATATAAGATTAGGCAGAGAAGCAAAACTACTATTTAGGCTAGGTTAAAGAATAGTGTATTCGTAGCATAACAACACAAAACTCAATATTTTTTTCAGGTTTTGTAAAATTTTATGATTTTTAGTTGCTGCCTTATTTGACAAGAGAGAATAAATTGATATATCAATTATGAAGAATAAAACGAAGGCTAGATTTATTCCAAATGTTATATAAAGTACTAATAATTGATTCGAATCAACAAATGTTTACTCTATTACACTAAATAAATTAGATTCTAAAAACGTTTGGTTATAGCCTTTTGATTCTATAACAATAGGAAATAAAATCCATAAATTTTATAAAGTTAGCAGCAGTATAGCTTAAAGATAGGATCTTCTATAAAGTTTCAATGTTCTACTTGACCACTCGGTAAACTAAATAAAATCTAAACATTTCATTTTTTAATAAATAAATCCTTTAGTGATTTAGTAATTTCTTTTTAGGTTATTTGAGTAATTGCCTGAAAATATATTTTTAAGTAATAATTAATTATTTAAATATTAATAAATTCGGTATTATTTTGATTCTTAGATATATATTTATCTTTAATTATAAAAAAACTTTTACTTTCCAATTATTTTTGCAGTTTTTAAAATAATTACCATACATTAATTATTTAATAAACAAACATCTTTTAATGAATAAAAAATTACACACAATTGAATGTATATTAACCTAATTTTTAATGGAAGGTGAATGAATTATGTAAAATAACATTTAATTATAAGTCAATTTATAAGAAGATATTATCCTTTTATATTTAATATTATTGATCTATCTTTCTATTTAAAGTATCTATTTTTGTAAACTTTTGTAATAAACTATCTTTCCTATAAGAAATTAAATTCATAATTATAGAATATACACTTTAAAAAACAAACTTGCTATTTTTATTTCTGAACTTTTTTTGATTCTTAAATTTTGAAAAAGAAGTGAGCTTTACTATACTATTATGAGTAATTAATTTTTTGGATCTAAAATTAATTAACTTGCTTAAATTAATAACAAAAAAATGTAAAATAGTTAAATAGGATATGGGAAGCGTGAACCCACTTGGTAAAAAACAAATTTTCATTATATTTCTCTCTGGTTTAATTCATTAAAATTGTAAATGTAAAAATTAAAAAACATTTATGTTAGAGAATTATCTTATTAATATATATCATAACTTATTAATAAAATTAACAATAAAAGGATTTGTATAAAGATAATTTATATCAATTAAACTTAGCATTTGCCTAGTAGATATTAGAGATTAAGACATTTTAATAAAGAAGAGTCTCCAAGCAAAGTAGATGAATAAGATCAGAAAAAAGCAATAAAATAAAAGTAATAAAAGCTCAATACTTTCAGCATAGCTAATATATTAGCTACTCATTTCTATCATAAAGTTTTTAAGTGCTGTGATAGTATTTAGCATAATATCAATAAATTCATCGAACTCCAAGAGATTTATTTCTTCGGCCCACTTCTTTAAATCCTTTTAAGCTTATGACTGATCAATATTTTGTGATAATTGAAATAGTGGCGGAAATATTTCCACCAAATATTTAGAAGATATTTAAAATCCTTTGGTTAATATATTCTTTTAGATTTGAACACATTTATCATAATTTAAATTAAATGAAGGATCGAGGTATTCAGGAAAATCTCTTAAAGATTAACAGATATCTCCTTGCATAACCTGAAAAAGAAATTTATCATATAAATTTTAATTAAATCTCTAATAGCCATTTTCATTTGTCACAACTGAGTAAAGATTTGATAGTTTTTATTAATTTAAACCAAAGAATACATTAACTCTCTCTTTAAAATAATTTCTATCATAAAATTCACAATCCTAACACATTCTCTCTAATAGATTTCCCATATTTAAATATAAGTTACTTCCAAAATGAGCTTTTAAGTCATAAATAGTTTCTATTTAAAATAATAAAAAAAGTAAATATTAAAAGCTTTACTAATATTTAAATTAGGATAGTTTAGTATTTAAAAATGTCAAAAATTAATTAAATTAAGTAGAAACAAATGAATTATGTTTCTATCAAATCAATAAAAGATTTGAAATAAATTTACTCATAAGTTTTAGGTTGAATATTTATTAGTCTATTAGTGAAGTAATAATGAAATTATTAGCTATTGGTTATATTATTAAGGCAAGATAAACAAATAAGCAAGACAGTATAACCCAAAGAGATATCTTTTTAAGTTAATTCATAGAAGAGACTATTTTGTTCTTTGGATTTAAATTTAATTATCTCCAAGCCTTATCATAAACCATTTATGCTTAAGTATAAGAAATTGTTAATTACTTACTATGAGTAAATATATTACTCAAATTAGTTTTAATTTGAATCACTTATTTAATAGATTATTCTAAATTCTATACCATTTGGGCTATAGCCTGAGGATCAAAAGTAGAGAATAATTTAAGAATACCTTCATTTGCATTTTATATTTTGATATAAACAGGAATGATTGAAGATATGATCAAAAATGTTAAAATAATTGAAACAATCATTAGATTTTATACTTTGTCTTCTACTAGAGTAAGAATATCAAGAGTTGTAGTTTCTATGCTTTGTTAGAGTTCAGAGTTAGGATTAAAATAATAAATGAAGTTTAAGTTGATGATAGCTTCGTCATTTAAGCTTTTTGGAAAATCATAGCTAAACCTTCTTATACCAGAAAACCAATAGAACTAAAAATACTAAATTGAATTCACTTAAGGATAAGTAATAAACTTATTATAAGTATAGAAATCCTTCGAAAATTCATATTAAATCTTGAAATTAGTTATATTCTTGAAATAAGGGAAATCATCCTTATTGGATCTGATAAATTAGATTTATAAATCATTGAAATGTTAATTAACTTTAATAATTCTTTCCTTATTCTTAATTGCAAAGTCTTTCCATGATTAATCACCTTAAGTTGAGAATATATTATTAGCTTGAAATTTTATATACTATAAATAATATAACTAGAGAGAGTCACTGACTCTGATCTCCATAGGCCATGCTACATTTTAAAAGTGTTCTTTTTCTAATTAAAAATGCTTATTTATTGAAACGAATGTGAGAATCTATAAACACAAAAGGGTAATTGTTCCTAAAAATCCAATTAGTTTTAGTATTAATAAGCTTTTGTTTTATTTGACTTTCAATACTTTTTAAATGAATAGTAGCTTTTTTAAATTGCTTGAGTTGTCACTACTGACCATAGAAGATTAGTATTAATGTTACTATTATTAAATAGGTTTTTATTGCTTAACACAAAATTTATCAATATTTTTAAAATTTGATTCAGCATCTTCGTTTTCCTCCATTGAATTGTTATCATCTTCTTTTTAGTTAATTTATTTTGTAAATTATTTTGTTCTTGTAACTATATCTGATTGAGATTCATAAGAATTATACGTTTATTAATAGTTTGAGTTTTATATGGGGGATTTAAGGGATATCTTACTTTTATCGGGATCAATTATTTACTTATTATTTTAGCAGTTTTCAATCTAAGATTAGTCTATTTCTTATATTATATTTAGTGGCTTAGCCCTTTAGCTTCTTTTGGGAGAGGATTATAGATGTTACTCACTTCTCAATCTTGATGAAGAAACTAATAATTAATTTTCTAATTTTTAAGAGCTAAAAAGAAAAGAATTATTTCTTTTCAAATGTTCTTTCTTATCAAAAGTATCCCTTTTTAATTCTTAATCATCTAAAAGATCATTATTTGAGAATATTTCATTAAAATCACCAGAGAAAGAATTTAATCTTGGTTAATTTTCTAGATTTTATTTTATTTGCTATTATATTAGATTAATTTATTACATAAAATTATTAGATTCTGAGGAAATTTGCTATCTAGACCTCTAACTCATATAGCCTAATGATCTCTAACTTTATATTTGATCTTTGTCTAGCTACTCTATCACTCTGTTAGTATCAAAATCTTCTAAATGAAGACTTGCTATTGTTGATTAGTGGTTTTAATATCTTTAAAGTGTCGAAGCCTATATTTTTTGTGCAGAATACTTTCGTTTGTTGATTTATATATCATTCTCTAAAAAATTAGAATAATAGTGATTTTCTGTCTAATTGATATACTTATATTTGATTAACATATTTTACATTTGATCTTGATATTAATGTATTTATAATTGAATATATGAAGTATTTCTGAGTCTCTCTATTGATACAAATTCAATTATATCATGAGAAAAATATTGATTCCTTATAGGCTTAATCGAAAACTAAATGGCAAAAACTTAATGAGTTTCATTTGAAAAATCGTTTATATAATTCTCAAAGTTTTTATAAGTTAAAGGCTTCATTAATTCTTATAATTTAGCTGGAAAATTATATTTAGGTACAAATAATAGTGTTTAATGAATTTGAAGTTAGATATCTTTATTAATACTGTATTTGTCAGATTATGGATCATCATTTTATATCTTAAAAAAGTAAAAAGGTACTATTTTTGAAAGGAGGATCTTTTTCATATCAACATGTTAAATTATATTTTTGAAGAGGATTTTATAAGTTCTTTAATCACTTAATAATATATCTGTATTTGGTAAATTACACATTAAGTAAGAGGATTTGTTTTGAATTTATTTGAATAGAGCTGTTACACATATGTCAGAATTTAAAGTAAGGTGTGTGATCTAAAGTTTCATCTTAATAGGTACTCCCCACCCCTTACTATTTTAGCCCAAAAGAAGATTAAAATGCATTTAATTTTTTTACTAGCATTCAAAAGAAGTTAAATATTTATTTAATATTTATGAATGATTTATCTATATTGTTTAGGGAATTATTTAATCAATATGAAAACAAGTTTTCTAAGTGTGTTTGAACATTTGATAAAATAAGTTTTAAGCATAGAGGATTTTTCCTAATTCTTTTCCTTATATTCCTACTTAAATTATGCAAGTCTTCTCATCATAGATATCTAAATGCTAGTCTTGAAGTTAACTGTTATTTCTTCTTGTAAATATTTTAACTGGCTGCTTTCTTTAATTGTAATTCTCCAAGAAATAATTCTCTCCCTTGAAATGAGAGAAGTTTAAATAAAACCCTTATATCAGTTTAACAAATATAGGATTTTTATTAGGTGAATTCGCTAATATTTGAAGAAGATCTAATAATTTATTCTTTTTTAAAAGAAGTAGTCCAGAATTTTTATTAAGCAGATTAATATCTATGAAATTTTGATTAATCAAACTAATTAGAGAAAATTTAGAGAGTAAACAATCTTCGTAAAGATTAAAGGCTTTCAATAGATTCTCTTCATAAGAAAGAGTTTATTATAGTTTTTTTCCAAAATGAGTGTCTTCAGAAAAGGTGTTTTCTATACAAATCCTCAGGTAATTTATGTATACCTTTTCATACCAAGTTGCTTACTAATACTATAGTAAGTTTTTAAGCTCAAGTAAAGCTAGATTTGAGGATCTGCTAACTTCAATTAGGAAATGAATGTAAGCAAAGTTAATATCCAATGATCTCTTTTAGGATTAAACCTTATGGAGTGTAATCGATTTACTTTATTTTTTAAGCAATTTATTGATAAAGCTATAAAAATACTGTCTTCGCTTATTTTCATCTGTAAGGCTTTAAATGTTATTATTATCCTTTATAATATATTAAATAATGTGATTACATAAATATAAATTATATCGCTAAAATTAATATCCTTAAATAATTAATATTACTTTCGAAAAGCAAAAGCAGTTAGGATATTATTTACAGTTTTTGAAATGAAAAACTGAAATTTGCTCCAAAAACAAAGAGTTGTGATTGATTGCATATTAAGTGTAATTAATCTAGATTTAATCCACCATAGAGTGAGCTAAAAATAGGATTTTATTAGAATTAGGAGATTCCTATTTTAGTTCATATGTATTGAATATTTAGCCAGTATATCTATCCAAATTTGAAGAATATTATTCAAATTAAATAGAAATTAAATGAGAAATAGGCAATTGTAAAAGGAAAACTAATATTAAAAAGTTATTTAATTTTAGTCCTTGTTAAATTAAAGTAGCTATAGAAATGATAGTTAACTATATACTTAAGGAAAGAGAAAATATTCTTATTTTTATGTCTCTGTAGAATTTAATTTTTAACAGTGATACTGTTTGATGTAATCCTATGAGCAATCCAATTGAACTATTAGTATTTACCTCTTGGATATTTTTTAATGTAAAAAAGATGATATAAAATACTATTTTCCCAAATTAAAATTTCAAATGAAATCCTTTCTGGAGAAAGTCTTTGTTTTTATTTTAATCTTTAAAAGTGTAATCAAAATCAGTAAATATTGCTGCAAATCCTATTTATTTAAAATAAATCATTAATTTAAAAAGAGTTTAAAACTAAATTGTAACATTATCAGATCTTAAATGTTACTAAACTATACTTCTAATAAAGAGAAATTCCTTTGATTTTTTAAATTTTTAAGGAATATTGTCAAAAACGCAGATTTTAAAAATTTACTCGCGAGATTAAGAAAAAATAGAGAGCATAAAGTTATATCCTTTTTTTATGATTGGATTTTCCTCTCTATTATTTTCAATTTAATAGAGTTTCAAAATTTTAGAAGAATTGCATTCTTTGATTTGTAAAGTGAGTGTATTTAAAAGTATACCAAAAAAAAATTAATTATCAGAATTCATTAATAATTTTATCAGCTTTATGTTTCTGGTTTGGAGAGTAACTTATCAAAAATGATCTAATTATAAAAAAAGTACGTAAAAATATATTTTTTCAATACCTAAAAGAAAGGAAAGCAGGATGTTCATGAATGATAGAAAATAAGGCAGAGAAGCTAAGCTACTATTTAAACTAGGTTAAAGAATAGTATATTCATAGCATAAAAAAATAAAGCTAAATCCTTTTTTTAAGTACTGTAAAATTTAAAGCTTTTAGATTTCCTGATTAGATAAGAGAGAATGTATTAATATGTCAATAATAATGAATGATATGATAGCCGCATTTATGCCAAATGTTATATAAAGTACTAATAATTGATTCGATTCATCAAATATCTATTCTATAAAACTAAAAAGATTAGACTCTAAAAACAACTAGTTATAATTTTTTGTTTCTATAACAATAGGAATTAATATCCATAAGCTTTATAACGTGAGTAGCAAAATAGATTAAAGATATGATCTTCTATGAAGTTTCAATGTTCTACTTGACCAATCAATAATCTTAACTATGTTTGAGAGCATAACTTAGTAAATCTTTTAGTGTGTAGTATTCTTTTTCTGTAGTTAGTAGTGTAATTGAATGAATATATTTAAAGAAATATTAATTATTTCAATATTCGTAAATTTGTAAATCTGGTATTATTTATCACGTTTAATTTGTTCTTAAAATTTTCTAAATATGAATTTTAGATTAAATAATATAAAAAGATTCATAATTTTTTAATTATTTTTTGGAGTTTTGAAAATAAACACCATCAATTAAGGAAGATAATTTTATCTTCCATATGGTAAATAAACTACCATACAACTGTAATATTATATAATCATATTTACTGTTCTATTTTGAGGTGAAAGCGAGAATTATGTAAAATATTAATTATCAATTAAAATTAAATCATTATTATTATAATAATAATAGAAAATCAATAAAATTATTGCTATTTGATTTTTACAACTCAGCAACTTTTAGTGGCTTTATATCCTTACCCATAACTTTGAGTATAATTTCTATTAGAAAAGTTTGAATAATACAAAAATTATTTAACTCTAATTTTAAAACGAATATAATTTTGCTTTTACATCAATTTGTTAATGAATAATTCATTCTCATAAAGCATTTGATTAATTTCCATGAAATACTAATTTAAATAAACCTTTTAAAGATTTCTATTATAATATAAGAAAGTGGAGTTAATGATAAGTTATTTTAATATAATATTTTGGTTTCTAAGAGTTATATATTATAAATAATTGATTAATATTAATTTTGAAATACTAGCATATTATATATAAGATTATATATAAGACATAATAATATAATGGTAAGTAAGTAAGTAATTATGTATTGTAAAAATAGATTCTATTTATACTTATTTAACAGTCTTCTTAATATATTCTTATTATTTTGTATAAGTAGATGTTAATTATTAGTTTGAAATACTAGCATATTATATATAAGATTATATATAAGACATAATAATATAATGGTAAGTAAGTAAGTAATTATGTATTGTAAAAATAGATTCTATTTATACTTATTTAACAGTCTTCTTAATATATTCTTATTATTTTGTATAAGTAGGTGTTAATTATTAGTTTAATACGGAATGCGTAATAATATTCCATTTTTAAAAAGATATTTCTCATTTTATTCAGAATTATATTATCTACCTATTTTTCTTTTAACAATGATTCCAGAAATTTTTTTTCAAATTTTATAAATTCTCAATAGTAAAATTTTAAAAACTTTAAATATTGAATTTTTATTATTAAGTTTCAAGAAATAAGAGAATTAATGGTATAAAATTAATTTTTTTCACTAGTCATTAATAAAATTCATTATATATGGGTTAGAAATGACTACTAATATATCAATCAGACTCAGTAATTACTTTGTGTGGTAGAGCTTTCTATATATATGGTTATAGAACTTTAGCCACACAAAGCAGAAAAGGAAAATAAGAGATGAGCAATAGAAAATAATCAAATATGTTTAAATTTTCTATACATAACTAAGATAATCATCGCTCATAGCAATCATAAAATTTTTTAAAGCAGTAATAGTATTCACTAAGTAATCTTAATACTCGTCAAACTCTAAAATGTTAAATTCTTTTTCCCAAATTCTTAAATCTGATTAAGCTTTTTTACGATCTGGTTATTCAAGTATTTCAAAGATTGGAGGTAATTAATCAAGTAGATGTTTAGTGCAAATTTAAAAACCTTTAGTAAGCATTTAGCTTCTAATATTTGAGCATCTTTCAAAATTAAATTTGAAAACTGGGTCTGTTCTAAATTAAGGATAGTCTCTTAATGCTTCACATATATTTCCTTATAGAATTTTATAGAAAAAGTTGTTGTAGTACTCTTATTTATACCTATCTTAGCTCAGGTTCTTTTAAATTACATCATATAAATTAGCTAGTTTGGTAGGATTGAGCTTAAAAAATACTGGAATTCTTCCTTTAAAATAGTTTCTATTATAAAACACACAATTATCGCACATTTTTTCTAAAACATAAGCAAAATTTAAATACAAGTTGCTTGCAAAATGAGCTCTCATATCATAAATTGTTCCTATTTTTATTAAATTAAATTTAAATTATGATAATAATTAATTAAATATTTACTCATAAGTGAAAGATTTATTCTAGATTCTTGGGTGAGGGATTAAATGAGCTTGTTATTGATTATCGGTTACAGTATGACAATCACATAAACTAATAATGAGCAAATAACCATAAAATAAGATATCCTTGGGATAGAGGAAGTAGTAGCAATATTCTTTTTCTTTTAACGAGAATCTAATTATTATAATAGCAAATTATTTTGCTGAATTTTTTTTTGAGATTATTGCATTTGAATGGCTGGGTTAGCAGCTCTGATTTAAGATATCCTATTTATAGACTCCTTACATGAAGAAATGATTGATGATAAACTCTCGGGAGTGAATGTAGCAAATAATTTTAATATTCCCTCTACTTTCATTTGAGCAAAATAATAAACAGGGAATACTATAAAGACGAATACAAATGATATGGCAATAACTAAATACATGAGTAATTAGACATTAGATTCTATGTTATCAAGAACTTATATTGTGTCAGTTTCAATATCTGTTTGCAATTAAGTTAGTGGCACATTAAATCCACCGAAATTATCATTAACCATTGCTTATTCATTCAAAGCATTAGGATAATTAGATGAAAAACGCTTTGCATACATTTTGAGAACGACTAAAAAGTATTGAAGTGAAAGAGTTTGATTTACTTTCTATCTTGGATAACTTTAAAAATCTCTATGATGAGCAAATTTAAATTAGAAATCAGTTACATTCTTAAAATAGGTATATCTATTTTAATCTGATCTAAGAAAATGCTCATATAATTAATTAAATGATTCTTCTTAATAGTCTATTCTTTATCTATTCAATAAGCTGAAATCCTCCCAAACTTTACCTTAGATGGTATCAAAAATTTTATTATCATAAAATCGAATGAATTACATGTAAAAGAATTAAATAGAAATCATAGATCTAAGATTCATAGGCCAAGCTACATTCTTAAAATTTACTTTTTCTTTTTAGAATAAGTCAAATACTTCAAAGAATGAATTTAGAACTAACCCTAAAAGAATCGTAAGACAAGTAATACCAAGTAGGTTAAGTAAATGTAAACCTATATTTTTTCTTTTTGACAAAATTTTGAAAGCAAACATTTTTTTTGCTTCATTCGTATAAGTTTATCCACTCTTTATTGAAGAAACTCCACAATTATCGTTATTGTTTTTCTTTGTATGTTTTGTTTCATCTAAAGACTACTTAAAACCTATCCTTTTAGCAAAGCTCTTTGCTGTTGCCATAGATTTCTCAATACTACTTTTTTCATCACTGTATTCCTTCACTAATCCTTTTCTATTCTCTTCTTATGATAATAAATTTGAGCAGGCATCTAATTCCTTTATTTTCCAAGCCTCACTCTGCTTTTCTTTCATCGTTTTTAATCTTGCAATATGGTCTTCTTGAGAAACTATGCTACTAGAATTAACTAAATTAACTAACTAAGAAGGTGTGTTAGTTTTTTATGTATCTACAAGTAATTCAGACTAAATTAAACTCATTAACTTATTTTTGCCTTACATGACTTGTTTCACAATATTTGCAAATTTATTTTCATTTTTTTAATTTCTTTAATCAGGAAGTAGATTGAGCATTTAAATACTATTTACTTTTCGAGGAGTTTCCATAATAACTTAGTTTGATAAATAGTTTTAACTTTATTAAGAAAGCATTTTTCTATTAGAAAGTAATAATTCTTCATTAACTTGACTTAGTAAAAGATTGTTATAGGATTAAATTGGGGTAAAAGGATCTATTCTTGGTGAAGGGTATATATTTGATTAAGGGCATGTTTCTTAGTTAATTTTATCTGCCTTTTCATCTATTTCATCTATATTAGATTAGATTAATTAATTATTTCCTTCCTTTCTAACTAATTTATTATTCAATTTTGTTTCATTTTCTTTAGAAAATGATGAGGCCATTTTTAAAACCTTTTCTCCTCCTTAAAATAAAGCTGCCCTAGAAGTTGGATATAAACTATCACCAAAGATATTCGTTTGAGGAGAAGTCTAATAACTTTCATTTTTAGATCCTATTGTAGTAATAAATAAAAATTAAAATAAATTCTATCAAAATGAAAAATAATTAGTTTAACTTCAAATATTAACACTCAAAATAACTTTATTATTTTTTTAAATAAATAAATCTTTTTTTATTTGAATGGGGTTTTTAAAAAATATCTATCCATTAATTAATAGAATTTCTTTCTTTTTGTCTATTAATTGGTACTGAAGTATGGAGGGGGATAGGGGAGATGTTAATTTATGAGACCTGATAGATAGTAAAAATTAAAATGAGTTTTTATTATAATAGATAGTTAGTTATTATACTTGAAACTGATAACGGAGAAAGAAGATTGGTATTAGAATTGCCAGCGCATTCGTCAAATGTAAATTCAATATTGCAAAGAGTTCTAAATTAATCCTTCATTAGTTATAATGATTCTTAAAGTTACTTAGCGCTTTTGAATTTTCTAATTTTTAATATCTCTATTATGTTATTTTTAAAGTATTTATTTGAGTTTCGATACACTTTAAATTTGACTAAATATATTTCAGATTATTATAAATTTATTGAGGAGATATATGAGGAAAGATGTTTAAGATCAAGCGGCCTTTTCAGAATATCGATAGCTTTCTCTTTAGATTAATAAAATGGTAAAAATGCTAAGGATTAGATTATTTCTCCATTATTAATAGGCAAAGTTTCATTTATTAGTTGGTCTGGCTAAATTTGTTATTTAAACTTATGATTATTACTATTTTTTATCATTTCTTTTTATAATTCTATTACTTGTTTAAAATAATTATCAGAAAGGAGTAAAATGATTGGCATTATTCTAGTCAAATAAGTTTAATGTAATTAAGAAGGGGTAGATAAAATATTAGAAAAGACATTATTATATAGTAGCTCAGAGGATAGTTATATTTTAAAAGACTCGCAGTCAGTTAAGATGAATTAACTTTCAGTTTATAAATGTTATATAGTAGCAATCAAACCAGCATCTTCATTATCCATTGAGATATATCCTAGGGTGTATTTTATTTTGACAGGAATTGCCCAACCTTTTTTATCCTGAGCTAGTAGAAGAGATTTTTACATTACAGAATGGTAATTTGGTGAGTAAGAATTTGTTAAATAATCTTCTAACATCTTAGAATGATATTTAGCAATCTAATTTGGGATGATTCTATTGATGTTACTTCCTACAGCTTTATCAAATCCAAATATTTTAAAAAAGGATGACTAAACCCTACTAATAACCCCCAACTCTTAATTATTGATTTTTATAAAAATTGTACAACTGTTACTATCAAAAGGGTCAATATCAAATTTTGTTTACTTCTATCTCCTTTTCTAGTTTTTTAATTAATTTAATCTTACTTTTTCTGCGGCCTACAAAACTGACATCCTTTCATAATTAATTTATTTTCCATTCATAATTAATTAATTTTAGATTAGGCTATCGAATTCATAATCATTCTCATCATTATCTGATTAATAATCAAAATAGTCGCCTTGAGAATTATTTGATGAAAAGATATTATTCTATTTCGTTTACTTCTTTTTTTGGGATAATAGTAATCTTTCACCAACTGTTTCTCTATAAATGAAGTTCCTTTTGAATTCTACAAAAGATAGATTTTAGATGTATCCTTTTATCATTTCTTTGAGTATGGAAGTGTTTTGTGATACTTTTGCCATTTTTTTTAGTGAAGTGTATAATTATTTCTTTTTATCATAAAGGTTATCAGTTTAGCTCAGGAATTGTTAAAGATTGATGAAATCACTATTAATTATTTACACCATAATCAATTTTTAATGTAAGCAATCTTCATACTAAGAAAAAAGCAAGTTTAACTCCTCTTCAAATTTAAGGGCAATTCCAAAGTCTGATTACTCCTCTATTTAAGTAAAGCTTAATTTTGTTAATTAAGATAAATAACTCAAGTAGGCTTGTTCTCTAAGAGAATAGTGCTTTGCCTTTTTAATGAGTGAGAGTTCAGACATTGAGCGAACATGAGAATTTGATGTTTCAATTAAGAAATGTATATAGAAGAAATCTAAATTTGAACTTGTCTTTTTCTCATACTTTAAATTGATTTCTCTACATGATTTCAAGATATTTGAAATATAGTTGTCTAGATACTGTTTTCTTTTCTTGTCACCTATGAGATTCTCCCATCTTACATCTGATTACTATTAGAGTTTTAAATTTAAATGAATGTAAACTAAAACTTTTTACCTTGCAAAGAAAAGATCAAAGAAAAATTAAAAGTTATAATGTGTAATTTGATATAGTTATATACCTTTTGGGAGCAGAAGCACTCAGGAAAGCGTAAGCAATTTTTAACATGAAAGAAGCTAATTTGTTCTAGAAAGATAGAGTTTTAATTAAGGGAATACTCAGAAAAGTTTAATTTTATATTTTTGAGAAGTAAATTCACCATTAATATTAGTTTTGATGTGCTAATAGTTTCTTAATTTTTCTTTTCCGATATTTAAATATTCATATTTTAGATTTAAGAAAAGCGACTTTCTATGAGCGCTGCTATCTGATAAGATAAGGGAATTATAGAGAAGAATAAGAAAATCAATATGTCAAAATATTTTAAGTAACGAATTATGAAGAAGATGACTGCAGAGAGTGTATATAGGCAGTTAAAAAATAAGTCTGTTTATCTAGCAAATTTTTCTTGGTAAATTCTGAAACCAAAAAATAAAAAGGTAGTAAATATCCCATAAAAGAAGCATAATATATCTATAATGTGGGACTATAATTTTGCAGAAGCTAAACAAAGTATAATAATTAAAATATGTTTGAGAATATAAACTTCTAAATTATTTCCTCTTTATAGAAAGTCTCTATTTGAAAAGGAAAGACTATAACCAAAATCATGAACGCTAATAAAACAACCTATTATTAAAAAAAGAAATCTTTATTTCCCAGGTACATTGTTAAAAATATTATGAAAATATTAATATTAAAAAAGTGTATTTTTAAGGTGATAATTCGTTAATTGGGGGTAGTTCCAGTGTGGTAACAATGAATTAAAATATTCATGGTGTTTTTTAATTAGAAAGGAGGAATTTCAATATTTCGGTAAAATATTCTCCTAACTAAATAATTTCTATCTAGTGAAATGCTAATTAAGTTATCTCCCATTTTTGTATTTTTGAGGAATTAAATTTATTTGTTCTTCAAAGTTCTCTAAACTATTATTACTAGCCGCTTATTTTATTAGTTTATTTCTATATAATCTGATAATTGCAATAATCTTATTTTTTTTGTAATCTCGAATTAAATTGGTGATCGATCGATATGCTTGAAAGGGTATCAATTAATCATCTAGAACTTTTTTAACGATTCATCAAAAAATAAAATTAATTGAATTTACCTATTAAGAAAGTAATAACTAAATTAATATTTGCGAGAGGATTTTCTAGGTAGAATAAATTGATAAAGTAACTAGGTACCAATAGGATGTATTCGTGATAGGAGAGAAGTTTACTCATAATTCTTTAATGAGTAAAAATTTCTCTTGAAATATCATGCTTAATATTATTATTATAAACAAATACTATAAAATCTGCCATAATCAGAATTATTATTATTATATTCACTATAAATGTGGAATACAAAATTATTTATTTTATATTCTCTCCTTCAAATAGCTATAAATGTTGAATCTAGTTTTAAATAAAATCGCCACTAATTGCTTTGAATCTCCCTATTGTGCTTTCTGCTATGAAGAACTGCATTAAGAATATCGTCTATGTTAGTAGAAGAATTACTCCTTCTATTTAAGATCTCTTTGTTACCCTCATGCTTTATGGGTATTATTGTATGTAATACTACTTCACTATAGCAAGCATCTTTTTTTCAATACTTTTTTCCAAATTATTTACCTAAAAATTTTTTATTTTTTAATTAACTCTTTTAGATTAATACTTATTTCTTCTAAATCGAATCGAATTAATTGTAAAAGTGGAGGTTGAGTATAAATAATATATAAATTAGTAATCAAAAAATGGGTTTTTAAACTTACATATAATTTATTTATTATGAATTGCTTTAATAAAACTATATAAAATAGAACATAAATGAAGAAATTAAAGTTAATTATTAATATATTTTTAAATGAGCTATCAATAGATCTGAGAAAATGAGAAAGCAAATTTTTTTAATGTTTAAAGGAACTATCAATTAAACAATTTAAAAAATTTGATTATTTTTGCATAAAAACTAATGAAGCTTACTTTATCTTCAATATACTTTTGCAAACAACTTTATTTTCAAATTCACATTCATGAAATATCTTTGGATCAAAATAATTCGGATTTACATTTTTTAATTAAGAATAAAGAATTTTCTTTAAATCATAATATTCCTTTTATAAATATAATTTATAAATATATTTTTACATCTTTTTTTTAAATCAAAAATATAACAATCTAGAAAATAAAAAACCATAAATGGATTACTTAAAAATTATCAATTTATTATCAAATAATCAATTGATAGGTTATAATCTAAAAAGATAGATAGATTTTTATACATATAGTGCTTTTAGTTAATTATTAGATTCAAGTAAAAATTCATTATTAGAAGTGCTCTTGTTTATATCATGGATGTGTTAGAAAAAATTTTAGTTAAAATTATAGAAGATAAGTAATATTATCTCCATGAGTTAATTCATTTCTTAAATATCCTTATTAAATTGTATCACTTTACTCTAAATTTTTACTTTCCTCTTCAAGTAGAAAGTGTATTTTTAATAAAAAATATTATTATCCATATTTCCTTCCTTTCTTTTTTTTGATTTATTAGCTGCGTTTTGAGATTAAAAATCAAATTATTGAAACAATTTTAGTGATATTAAAGTGAATTAATTAATCAAAAAGGATCAAAAATAATTAATTTGGTAGAAGAAACAAGCAATAATTGTATCCGTAATTTACTAAAAATATAATATAGTAATTAAAAGAATACTAATATTCCTAATATTATAAGATAGTTATTCAAGAATTAATTTAAATGATTATTCATACAAATATAATTAATCAAAATTTATTAATTATGAAAATCTAATTACTTACTATTCATTCAATAAATGCTAATAAAATCAATAGCGTTTTTTTATTAATTGAAATAATATTATAACGAATTTTAATATATTATTTTATTCTATTCTGAGTCTCCAGAATATTTATTATATTCTACCTATTTAAAGTAGGATCAGTGATCATTAATAAAATTCATGATGTAAGGATTCTAGATCACAGTTAAAACATCAATGAGACTTAACAATTATTTAGTAGAGTATAAAGAAGTGTAGATGTAATCATAAAACTTTAACCAAGCAAAGTAAAATAAGAAAACAATTGAAAAGCAATAAAATACCAATAGATAGAGTTGTATTGATTGTACGTAGCTAAGATAATCATCACTCATTTGTATCATAAAGTTTTTCAATGCTGTTACAGAATTGATAAGATAATCAGAATATTCATCAAATTCAATTAAGTTTATACTTTCTTCCCACTTAAATAAATCTAATTTTGCTTTTTGTCTATCCTTTTATTCAAGGATATCAAATAGAGGTGGGAATTGGTCGATAAGATCTTTAGTTGAGATTTAGAAACCTTTGGTTAACATTTCATTTCTAATTGTAGAACAGGTTGTAAAGCTAAATTTAAAAAGCACTTCTGTATTAAACTAAGGATAATCTCTCATTGCTTCGCAAATATTACCTTACAGCATCTTAAAGAAAAAATTTTCGTAGAGTTCTTACTTATATCTTTTTGTACTTACTTCATTTTAAATTACTTCATAAAGACCTCTAAGTTTTTAAGTATTTAAAACTGAAAAAACAGGAACCCTAACTTTGAAGTAGTTTCTATCATAAAAGACGCATTAATCACACATTTTTTCAAGTATATAAGCATAATTTAAATATAAATTGCTTGCAAAGTGAGCCTTCATATCATAAATCGTTCCTATTTATTTAAGTGCATACAAAGTTATAATTAAATTGTAAATTTCAAAAATTGAAATGAATTTTGAGTAAAGCCTGATTTTTATTGTTTACAATAACCCTATATTTCCTGATTTAATCAATTGCCATTTAAAAAGTAATAAAAAAGATTATTATGTTTTTAAATGTAAGCGATGTATTAAATCAAGCCTAATTAATAATTAATTGTAAAATAACAAAAATTAACAATTACTTATCAAACTGTAATTAAATTATTTTTTCTTTACAGTTATTTGGGGTAATCATAGTTCTTGTTAAAACTATAATTTTGTAAAAAATGAATATTGTGTGTGCATAAATGTATAATTCTTATTTTTGAATAAAAAAATGTTCAAGCTCCTCCTTAAATCAAATTAAATAATTTTTAGATATCTAAAATTTTAACTTTGAATGAAAATTTACTCATTAATTCAAGATTTATGCGTGATTCTTTTGTTAGTGTAGAAATGAGCATATTATTTACAATAGGTTAAATAATAACTAAGATATAGACGATTATGGATGAGAAAAGAAGAAAGAAAGATATCCTAGGGATTCGAGATGTTACTGATATATTCTTCTTTTTAGAATTCTGGATATCTATTTTTTTCAAAATACCATTATTGATAGTCATATTTGCATCTGCTTAAGCTTTTTAAATTGTTGGATTTCTTGATTTGATGAGGGACACTCTTTATATAGTCATTTAGCAGGTTAATATAACAGATTAAAGGCTTTCAGTAGTAAAAGTTCCAAAAAGTTTAAGAATATTTTCAATTTTCAATTATACATAATAGTAAACAGGGAAAACAATTAAGATCAAGAAGAAGGATATCCCTATTACAAATATCATTTAATTTTATACATTTTATTCAATTTAATTAAGGATGCTTAGAGTTTTATTTTCAATATCAGTCTATAATTAGGTGATTGGCTCGTTATACCTTCCAAAGTTTTCATTAATCATAGCTTCTCCATTCAAAGAATGAGGCATGTTGAATGCGAATCTTCTAGAATAGATGTACAACATATTGAAGAAATATTATAATGAATCAGTAGCTTCAAACGTAGCATTCAAATTAGAATATTCATCTTTATTAAGGATATAAGTGAATTAGAAATCTGTTACATTTCTAAAATAAGGGTATTTCGATTTATCTGATAAAAGGAGGTGCTTGTATAAATCATAATAAACTTCTTAAAGATGCTCAATTCTTTTTACATTTAATTCTTTGAAGTCATCCCACTTTTAATCTTTCAGATGAGGGAATATATTTCTTTCGTGATAACGGATATATTGAAGATAATAAACTTCTAAGGATAATGTTGAACGTAATTGCATAGGCCATGCTACGTTCTTGAAATCTTCTTTTTCTTATTGAAATAGATCATAGACTTAAAAGTAAGAGGATATGGTTAATGAAAGAATGATACAAACAGAACTTATTCCTGCTAAATTGAGTAGTTATATTCCTATATTTCTCTTCTTTGACATTATCTTTTGAGCAAACATTTTCTTTGCTTCATTGGTGTAACTCTAGCCACTTTTTATGGAAGACTCAGCTGCTACTTCTCTTTATGTTATCTGATGTAATAAATCATTTGGTTGCTCAGTATATTAGTTCTTGTTACTTTTCTTGTTCTTTATATTATTATCATTGTTGTTGCTGTTTACATTATCCTTTACAAATCTGTTAGCACTTTTAATTGTCTTAGAGTAGTTAATTGTACTTTCTCCTTCACTCACCTCAATGTCATAATAATCTAATTATCTTCTTATTTAAGGCATTGAATAAACTTCATATTCTTATATTCTCCAGGCATCTCCTTTTTATTCTTACATCACCTTTGCCTTTTTAGAAAGCTCATCTTAAGTTAATTATGATATTATATTATTTGAATTTCCAAGAGATAGCAATTGATCAAAAGTCTGAGAATTTATTTTAGATGAATCCTATTGTGATTCCTACTTAACTAATGAGATGCTATTTTTATCTATAACTTACTTTACAATATTTACAAATTTCGTTTAGTTGTTCTTTAAAACTCCATCAAACATATTTTTTAGCTACCTATTGTTAAGTTTAGGAGATTCGCTTAGAGTACCTTAAGAGAAATACTTTTATAGTTGAAACTATTATTGATTGAATATTAAGTTTTCTTCTGAAATAGGATTCTATAGAAATTATAATTAAGAAGCAGTAGGGGAAGATAAAGGAGGTACAAATTTTGGAGAAATCATTGATGTTTATGAAAATATTCCTGCGTTATCAAGCTCTTCTTACACTTAATTTAGCCTAATTACTACATTTTAATTTCCTTTTGGTGGAGAATTCATTTAAGGCTCAAGTAACGAGAGTGATAATTATTTTAAAGTATGTTCTTTTGAGAAGTTAGATTGTTTTTTAGTTTTCTTTCTCGAAAAATCATGTGAAGTAATTTCTGTTTAATATTATGATTAATGAAGAGTGAGGTCATCTTTGGAAATTACTATTGATAAAAAAATATTGTCAAATAAATATAGCTTTAAGTTTAGTTAACAATAATAAATTACTTGCTGTAGTGGCCTATGACGAGAGATTTTATTTTTCAAATATTTGATTATCAAATTTTAGATCTATATTGCAAAGAGTTTTAAATTGACTCTTCATTTACATTACAGAGTCATTAAGTTCCTTGTTTTTTTTGAATTCCCTAATCTTTAAAACTTCAATTATGTTATGCTTGAAATATTTATTTTAAGTCTTATGTATTTAAAACTTTACTAAGTAAATCCTATAATCATGCTAATTTATCTTAGAAATGTATTTTTAAAGTTCTTTCAGTTCTAGAGGTTTCCTAAGTTGATGTAAGGCTCTTTCTTTTTATTAGTTTAAAGGTAAAAAAGCCAGAGATTAGATTATTTCATCTTCTTCTAAATGTGGTTAAATATTCTCTATAATACTGTTACTTTCGTTATTTTAATGCTATTAAAAATACTATTACTTTTTCATTTCATTTTGATATTCTACAGCTTATTAAGTATAATTTTCAGAAACAAGAAGTAAAATTGGCATGACCCTTGTTAGATAAAGTGAATATACTTAATTATGGCTAGAGAGACATTTATTGAACAGTTTGTCATAAAGCCTTTAAGAAGATAAACATACCTTGAAATGGGAACAATCAGTCATTAAATAAGAACTTTCAGTTTCTATTTTTTAAATAAGACCAATTATTCCTGCTTGATCAGATTAAGAAATGTAATCAACTTAATATTTTAACTTAATAGGAACAGCCCAACCTTACTTATTTTGAGCAAGAAGAAGACTTTTGGATTGAGTTTTATTGTATGACTAACAAATATTATTAAGGTATTCATCCAATAGCTTTTGATGGTATTTAGCGATTTGAATAGGTATAATTCTCTCTATATTGCTCCCTACAACGTTTTCAAAACCAAAAATTTTATAAAATGATTACTAAACTTTGGATATTATTCCTAATTCTTATCCTTCAAATTTAATAAATACAGTGCAAGAATTAGAATCATATTAATCTATCTCAAATTAATCATCTTATTTTTTATGAAATGTTTTCTCTTTTTATAACAACAATTTTATTTTTCCCAGTTTATCTTCCAATTCAAGATTTTGGTTTTATATTTGCAAAAATTACTAAGCCAACAGTTATTATTTTTCTTTGTTTTCTCCTAAATGGGAATCATCCCGAGACTCATAATTCTATTAGTATTTGGCTTTCATAAGGTTTCTTTGTTTCAGTTTTTGCTGAATCAGAAATTTTTAACTTTAACTTTCTCTTTAAGTAAAATCTCTTTTGAATTCTACGAAAGAGAGATTTTGAATGTACCCTTTAATCATCTCTTTTAGAAGAGAATTCTTTTGAGATATCTTTGCCATATATTTTAAATCTAAGTAGAGAGTTTATTTATCTGAATATAATTACTTTGATAATTTTAAAAATTATTGTAGATTTATATAATCGTTATTTAAGGTATGAATCATCTCTAATTTTTTATACAAGCACATCTCATATTAAAAGAATATTTTTGTTAAGGCTTCTTCGAATCTTAATGCAACCCCAAAGTCTTATGAAGTAACATTACTATTCTAGAATTTTTACTTATGTAAAATAGAAAGATATCCTAAATACATTTGCTCTCTAAGTGTAAAGTTGTTAATTAATTCTATTTAAGATAGAACTGACAAAGAAAGGACTCTAGACTGGGATATTTCTATCAAAAAATGTATATATGCAAATTCTAAACTCGAATTTTTAGCCTTGTATTATTTTAGATAGTAACTTCTACTTTATTTGAAGATAATCGAAATATAGGCTTCTAGAAATTTTCTTATTTTTTTTTACCCAATTTGATTCTCCCACTATTTATCTGTTACCTATTTTCAGTGTAAAAGCATTAGTAAGTTAAATTAAAGAAAATTATATCAAATGGTTTATAATAAAGAATTTCATCAAATTTCTGTTGTAGCAAAGAGAAAAAGTTCTTATTTAAAATTAAACAAAAAGATTAAAGTGTAATAAAAATTACCTTTTCAAAACAAAAGCAATCTGGATAATCAGTGCATGAATTTATGTGGTAATTAGATAGCTATTCGAGTATTATTGAATACTCACTAAGAGAATACTCTGAAAAGCTTAATTTAATATTGTTAAGCAAAGTATTAGCTAAAAAAATAATTATTTATGGTGAGCTAATTAATTCCATATCTCCAATATTATCTTCTTATAGAGATATTAATTTAGTCCTTTCTAAGCTTTAGTTGTCACTCTCTATCAGTTAAGCAATCTTAAAGGATAAAGGGATAATCATAAAGAGCATATAAATGAGAATGTCTACATAATTTAGAAACCTTTAAAAGAAAAATAAAATAGAACTTAATGTAAATAATACATTTAAAAATAAATCCAGCTGCCTAGTCTTAGAGTTATTGAATATTTTTAGATACTAAAAGGAGGATATTAAAAAGACGCCATATATTATACAAAGAATATCTGTAATTTTAGAATCAAAGTAACCTTGTATTAATCCTAGAGTAATTAAAAACAGATTCTTGACTATATAAATCTCGAAATAATTTCCTCTTGAAAGAAAGTCTCTATTTTTAGAGAAACTGTAATCGAAATCGTTTATACTTATAAAGCAACCTATTATAAAAATAAACTATAATTTTAAATACTTATCATAATTCAGTTAATAATTTTAGAAGAAATAAATTTGCAATTAGTAGCTGAGATTTTTTGATTGCTAAATAAATAAATAATTGATTTTTAGGAATCCAAAGTGTAATAAAGGATTGAATATTCTTCTTTATATTTTGGAGATTTTAATATTCTTCCTGTGTAATATTCATTTCAATTTTTATAATTTTTTTAATTTGTTTAATGTAAATTTAAATACCATAGATACTTTGCTTAGATTAAGCAATTTAATTATATTTACACAATTCAAAATTTTTAAGTGGTGGAAAAAAAAACTAAGCTTACATTATACTGATAATTGTAAAATCTTATTTCTAATAAGTTCATTTTAATTAATCAAAAAAGGTTGAATATACAAAGTTGAATCTATTCAGTTGAAAATGGTTTAAGCAAAAGATTTTTTACTATTAAATGTTGAAATATTCTTCTTAGAAAAATTAAAGAAGATTTTGAATTAAGAATAAGAGAAAAAAGGAATAGACAGTAGTTAAAATTAAAATAAACTTATACCTATTAAAAAAGTTAAAGCCAAGTTAAGAATTGCTATAGGAGAATCAAGGTTCTCAAAGGCAGTATAATAGCTAGGTATTGGAATGATGTATTCATAACCTTTAAAACATTTATTCAATATTTTTTAGAATAGGATAAGTTCTCCTTCCATTTTATCTTCTAAGAAAATTTCATGCAAGCTCTTTCTTTCCTTTCTTAAAATATATAATAGTATATCTAACAAGAAGAGAGATAGAAGAGCTGCATTAAAGCAAAAAATCCCATAAATAACTATACTCTAATAAATCTACTTCTCAAATAATTATATGCCACTAATTTCTTTTTTTAAGTAGATATCTCTCATATCGAAGGTATCTATCACACTGCTGCTTAATAAAAACTACATTAAAAGTAAAGATTATGAAAAGAGGAGAAGAATGCCTTCAACTTAGCCACGCTATTGGCATTTTCCTATTCTTGGATATTAATTTATGTAATATTCCTTTAGTAGCATCTCTAAAATCAAAAAGTTTAAATATTATCTTCAAAACTTTTATAAGCTTTTATTATACAGCTTTTACTGCAGCGATCACTACTACCTTAATACCTTTTTTATAGATTAATTATTTTTTTTATGATCTAATATTTTGTACTTTAAATCATAAGTCACTCCAAAAATTAAATCAAAAAGATTAGATGTAATGTAAAATAAGGCTTTTTAAAATAATGCCAAAAGAATTTACAGATAACGAAAAGAACATAGGTAATATCATTAAATCAAATTACAGAATTTATTAGTAAGTTCAGATATATAATTAAATTTGACCTTGAGTAAAGGGATTTTATGTGGTACAGTTTTTTTGCCATTTCTTATTTTTAATATTTTTATTTATAAAATAACTAATCCAAGATTTACCATTTAAATGATAGTTTCATTTGCTTATCAATCAATCTTACATCTATCATAAAGGATAATTAGGTAAAAATATTTACTCCTTTTAATTTACAAATGTTTTAATAGTAATAATTTATCTTCCTTTGAATTAATTTAAAATTATTCTTTCTCCCATTTAAAATCTTTTTACCCTTATAATAACCCAAATTTTGGTTGTCTTTTTTTAACATATAAAATTTGCAAAAAATTGATAATATCTAACCATAGTTAGTTCTAGATAAGAGTAAAGATTATCTAACCAAAAAGATAATTTCAAATAAGAATTAAAATTGATTATGATTCAGAAACGAAATTTTTAATTCAATTATATCCAGAAAATAACTTTTGTTAATTTCGCATCGATTCATTCATTTATTAAAAATTGAAATATTTGAGTTTTTAATAGTTTTCAATTATTAAAAAATAGTAGAGATCATACATTAACTCTTAACATACAAATAATAGTTAAATTATAACTCCAAAAAAAACATAAAATTTCTTTCTCATTTTTAGAATTGTTAAAATAGATAAGCTTATGAATGAAGTAATATTATATCTGAAATTCAAAAGCCTAAACTAAACTAATTATTTCTTCAAATTTAATATAAAATTAATAAATAACTTTATTTAAAAGAATATTAAAAAATATTAAAATTATTCTTTTTTATTTCAAGCTATTCATACCCACAAAAATTTTAAAAATACATTTAATTATTATCAATAAGCCTTTATAGCTCAGTTGGGAGAGCGTAAGACTGAAGTTCTTACGGTCCTCGGTTCGATCCCGAGTGAAGGCATTTTTTGTAAAGACATTTTTTTATAATTATTGATATCATAAAAGCAAAAATGCCTTCACTCGGGATCGAACCGAGGACCGTAAGAACTTCAGTCTTACGCTCTCCCAACTGAGCTATAAAGGCTTATTGATAATAAAAAATAACTTCAAAGAAACATGCTTATTTTAGTTAGAAATGAATATTTAATATCTAAAATAAAGATATAAAGCACATGTTTGATTTTTCTATATTTAAATTGAATTAAGGAAATAAATATTATTTATTTAAAGTTAAATTAGTATAGACATATTACTTTAATAATCTTCATTAATACCAAAATATAATGTTTTTTAAAGAATTTAAAAATAAAAAATATTCATCTAATTTTATATCACTTTTATAATTTTTCTGAGAATTAAATTTAATGATGAATGAGCTTTTTATAAATTCCATTTTAAGAAATCAATTCATTGTGAGTACCTTCTTCTCTTATTTCACCATGTTTCATTACAAAAATTTTATCACTCTTTATAATAGTGCTTAATCTATGAGCAACGACAATTATTGTTAAACCTTTATAGCCTACTAGTTAATCTATATATTATTAAACTAGGTGTTCACTTTCTGAATCCAAAGCACTAGTTGCTTCATCTAATATAAGTATTTTTGGTTTCTTGATTAATGCTCTAGCTATAGCAACTCTCTATTTCTATCCACCACTTAGTTTCATTCCTTTAGACCCAACCAATGTTTTCAGTCCTTTAGGGAATCTCTTTTCATCAAACACGAATTCACTTACTCCAGACATTTCACATATTTTTTTGAGTTCTTCTTAAGTGTATTCTCCATCCTAGCAGCCATAAGTAATATTATATTCAATATCGTTATCAAAGAGAGTAGGCTCTTAATTAACAAGCCCTATACTTCTTCTTAATTTATTCAGTGAAACATCTTTTATATTTTCTCCATCAAAGAGGATAGATCCTGAATTAATATCATAATATCTTTGAAGTAATTTTACTATTGTTGACTTTCCACTTCCACTTGTTCCTACAAAAGCTACTAGTTATCCTTTTTTTATTGTAAATGAAACTCCATCAAGTACATAATCTCTTTCTTTCATACTTGATTTAGCCTTTACTAAAGTTGGAAGTTTAGATTATTATTCTACTAAATTTTCAGCTGACGAAGGAGAATCACTATCAATAGAGTCTGAATGAATACTATTGCTTCTTTGAATTTTTAATTCTTATTTATTTGAAGTTTATTAATCTTTTTCTTCTTCTACTTTTTATTCTTTTTATTTTTCTTCTATCTCATTTTTCTATTTTTCTTCTTCTTAACTCTTTTGATTGAGTTTAGCAAGCACGTCTTTAGAAACAGGATACTAAAATTTAACATTTTCAAAAGTAATGTCTCCACTAAATTAACTTTTATCCATATTTTCAGCAAAAATATTTTAAGGAATAGTAGGTTATTGCCTAAATAGATTCATTACTTTTCCAATATGCTTTTTTCCTTCTTAATAATAATTTTCAGTTTTTTAGAAGAGAAATCCATAAATTTCGCTTGCCATATTAATCCCTGTATGTATAGAATTAAATATTTCAGTTATTGATTAAGCGACTGCATTTACAGTTCCAGTGAGGCCAATCTAAAAGAAAATTTATAAGATAATGCTGTATTTAATAACTTCATAGGATGAAGTTCTTGCCAAAGAAATTATCTATCCAAGGAATGTGATTTATTTGAGATCGTCACTATTCTTTTATATCTATTTATTAATTCTACTAGTTTCTTTTAATTCAGTTCCAAATGTCTTAATTACATTGATATTATTCAGAATATCATCGACTAGAAAATCAAGCATATCATTCTTTTTATCAAGTTATTTTTAAAGATTATCTCTTCTAATGCCTAAGTAGAACAATAAACCTGAGCAAACAAAACAAGTTAAGATCAAATTGGCTAATAAAATAGGACTTTGGCAATATATAAAATACATTTTAGCAATATAACACACAAATGAATCTATTTTCTAATATATTTGTCCATATGATACTTCATGGCATATACTTTCAGAACCTTGCTTTACTATTTCTGAAATTTAAGTTACTTTATTATCCTCAAAATATTAAATATCCTTACTTAATAGATTTTCTAAAATAGATCTTTAAACCCTCTATTATGTATCTTAATAATGATTAAAGTTAAGGTAAGTGTCAAAGTATGATAATACTTGAGAAATTCCTTAAATTGTTATATATTTTATAATCTCCCATTTCATTTTTTCAGGACTTTATTCAGAAATAGCATTCTTTATTTCTAGCAATATAAACGGAGTTATTACATACACGTAAGTGGTGTAAATGTAGTAAAAATTTCTTAAAACTAAGTTCTTATAATCTACTTTAATATATTTAAAGATGAACTTCCACATCTCAATTTAATTGGGAATGTATTCTTCCTCTTTAGTTTATTTCTTTTCATCTTTTGAAGTTGTTTCATTTTAGTTAGGAGTACTCTTTTTGATTAATCTTAATAATTTAGCTATCATTCACTTCAACTATGATTTTACTATTTTAATTGGTATTTGAGAATAATAATTATTTATGGATACTAACATCATTCTTAAAATAATAGCTTAATAATTAAGAGCAGATTATTTATATGAAAAAGCTGGTTATTTTTTTAAAGTCCTTGATCATGATTACTAAGAACCTAATCTATAGAAAAAAGTATCAGAAAAAATAAGTTAATCATTTGAAATGTTAGAAATCATTTATTTTTTATAGATAGAAATAAGAATTCAATATTTTATAAAGTTATACAATTTAATTCTGTTCTATGTTTTATTTTTCAAGTCATTATCTACTCTATTATAAAATATTCTACATTTTATTATGCTTTCATTCTATTGATAGCTCACATTTTCTAGTTTTCATGAATTTAAAAATAAAACTTAGATTAAATTTCTAAAATAAGAATACTTTAAATCAAAATCAGATAGATAAACATTTTTATTTAAAAGAAATAATGTAAAGTAGAGTTTTAAAATGAATGCTTTAAATTTATTTATTGATCCTCTCAAATAAATACAAAAATATTCTAAGTTGTTGTCAACCTTTTCTGCAGAGAGAAAATAACTCATTAGGGTCTTTTAATATTAAGCAAATTACTTCATATATCATTTTTTTATTTATTTCATAAAAATTTTAGGTTGTTGTTTCCCCATAGTGCCATTTATTTTTATCGAAATTGAGCTCAAAAATATGTCATATTACTATAAAAGAAAAACATAAATAAATAAATAATAATATAATATTCAGAGAAATTTGAAATATTTTTTAGTTCTAAAAAAAATTTCCATAATTTTTATATGAATAGTAATGATAATTTTTACTTTCTATAGTTAATAGAAAATGTTATTGATGGAATGAACAATAAAAATACTTAATAAACTAATTGAATAAAATGAAAACATTTATTTACAAATAAGTGTTTTATGAAGAAAATAATAAATTACTTTAAATTCTAAAACAAAACATTATTATTATTATTAATTAATACATACTTACATTAAATATATTTTGTTACTTTTATAAAAGAAATATACATTTTTCTTTTAAAAATATGAGAATGCAATAAGTGCTAAGTTTTCTTTTTCCAAAAGAGCCAAGGCTGTAAAAGATATCATATTATTAATGATTTTTACTATATATTAATTTAATGGTGTACTAATTTGGAATATATTCCATTTTTAGCTAGTAACTCAGAATGAGTTCCTTCTTCTTTAATTTATCCATGCTTCATTACAAAAATTTTATCACTTTTAATAATAGTACTCAATCTGTGGGCAACTACAATAATAGTCATTCCTCTATATCCTACAAGTTAATCAATATATTACTAAACAATGTGTTCACTCTCTGCATCCAATGCACTTGTGGCTTCATCTAATATTAGAATTTTTGGTTTCTTAATTAATGCTCTTGCAATAGCTATTCTTTATTTCTACCCACCACTCAGTTTTGCTCCTTTAGATCCTACTAGTGTCTTTAATCCTTCTGGAAATCTTTTCTTGTCAAAAACAAATTCACTTACTCCAGAGATTTCACATATATACTTTAGTTCTTCTTATGTATACTTATCGTCTTCACATCCGTAAGTAATATTATATTCAATATCATTGTCAAATAGACTTGGTTCTTGGCTTACTAGACCTATGCTTCTTCTCAATTTGTTTAATGAAATGTCTTTAACATTTTTATTATCAAGTAGGATAGAACCCGAGTTAACGTCATAATATCTTTGAATTAATTTTACTATTGTAGATTTTCCACTTCCACTAGTTCCCACAAAGGCTACAAATTAACCCTTCTTAATCTAAAAAGAAATATCATCAAGAATATTTTCTCTTTCTACCTTACTAGATTTTGCCTTTCCTAATTTAAGAATTTCTGATTCTTAAGGATTATTCTCCCCATCAGATGATTCTGAACTGTCAAAAGAATCAGAATGAATCGTATTTTTTGATAAATTAATGTCTTTTTATTAGCTATTCTTGTCTTATTCTTAACTCTGCCCAACTTTTTCCTTCTCCAATTTTTATTTTTCTTCTTCTTATTTTCTTTAATTCATTTAAGCTAGATAATCTTTCGAAACAGGATATTTGAATCTAACATTCTCGAAGGATATGTCACCTAAGAATTGACTTTTATCACCTTAATTATTTGTATAATCTTATACTATTGCAGGTGAAACTTCAAAAAGCTTCATTACTTTCCCAATGTATTTTTTTCTTTCTTCATAATAATCATTTGGCTTTGCTTAAAATATATTGACTATATCCCTAGATAATCTAATAGTGCAATAAGTATGTCCAATCATTTCTGTTAAAGCACTTGCCATCTATCCAGCTGAATCAGTAAATGCATATTCAAAAAATATTTAGAGGATTATTACTATTTTTAGAGTGTCATATGTAGTATTAAAAATCATATCTGCAATTTTATTATAAAACTAGGATTTTTAATTTAATTAAATATTCTTTTCAATGGTTTTATCTAGTTTTGTTATCTCTTTCATCTCAGTACCGAATGTTTTAATAACTGTCATATTATTTATGATATCATCCAAGGCAAACTCTTTAAACTCACTCTCTTCCTATGCCTCTTTTTATATTTTAGAGGATTTTCCATTTAAATAGCTTGTTAAAATAGCACTAATAAAACTCAGAAGTAGCATACTTAGTAGAATTTTAGGACTAAATGAATAAATAAAGTACATTTATCCAAGATAATAAATATAGCTATCGATAAAATCAAATATTTTACTATAGTTTAATTCATTACAGATTTATTAAGCTCCCTATTTAATAACCTATGATACTTGAGTAACCTTATTATCTTCAAAGTATTAAACATCTAAGCTAAAAAGATGCTCTAATATAGATTTAGTAATCTATTCTCGCATCTTTCTATAAGAATCGTGAGTGTAAATAGTTTCAATGAATGAGATAATTTATTTTATCATAGTCGTTAATATGTACTCAAAAATTGAGCTTTTGAGATCCTCATAATTGTTATTCATAATACCATTTTTAATTCTTAGCAGAATAAATGGCTATCTTGTATAGATAATAGTAGAGAGAATCATTGAAGTTTACTTAATAGCCATCTGCTTATAATCTATTTTTAAGAATCTTTTATAGAATTTCCATATTTCAAATTAGCTTGGTATATAATCCTCTTCCTTCTTCTCTTCTTTTTTATCTTTGTTATCTTCAGTTTTTACTTTCTTTTTAAAGTAGGTGATTATTTTTTGTATCATTTTATTTGAATAGAATTAGTACTTTTATACAATTATTATTTCAGATTTATTTCTGTATTAATAAAAAATAACAATGTAATTCGCATTGGACATCTCATCATTTATATTCGGATATTTTGAATTAGGTTAATTCCATTTAAATTAATTAGATTGTTCTTTTCAATGCATATTATTACGAAAATGTTTGCTATATGAATTATTTTTATATAGAAAAGTTGAAGTTCTTACCAGTTTTTATAAATCACGATTAAATATAGAAGTCAGTAAAAGAAAGATTAAAATGAAATATAATTTAAGTTTCAAATTAGATTTTAATTTTACTTTTCTATACATATTTATGTTTTAATAGTTTTTTTAAACTTTTTAACTATTCTATTAATTTCTATTGTTATTGAATGTATCTTAACTTTTAAAAATATGAAGGTCTATGAGATATGAAAATAGTTAAAAAATCATCTAATATTTCAACAACTAAGTTTAAGATAATCATAAATTGCATAAATAATTATTCATTCTTAATTTTTGATAAATATAATCTAAAGAGAATGTAGTTTAGCCATTTCAGCCAGGGGTTCAAACTATTGCAATTTGTAGAGCACAGTAAAAATTGAAGATAATAATACTTTTCATTATAATATTTATTCATTTTTTAATCAATTTAGCCCCTCCTGGTGATTCCTTTAATTTGTCTAAGAAAAATTTTCTTAATATTGATTTACCTCTAAAGTTTATGTTATATTTATAATTTTATAAAAACTCAAAAATTTTATGGTTTTAACCAAAGATTAAGTATTTGATTAAAATATTTACTATCTCTTAATTAAATAAGTAAATATCATTTTTTATTTGATGTTTGATATTAAGAAATTTGCAAATATCAAGAGAAAGAAGTTAGAAAAAAACAATTAAAATAGAAAGATAGGTATGAAAGTGTAAAAAAATCCTTTAATTAAATTTTGTGAAAAAGTTAATAAATTAATTTTCTTATCAGAAAATTAGTATTTAATTCTAAATTTTATATGTCTATTTGACAAAGTGAGATAAATCTTACTTAAAATTTGTTTTACGTGCTTTCTTTTCATTCATATGATTATCAATTATTAGATAGACACCTATAAGTTTTAATGTAACTTTATTTTAAATTGAATATAATTATAAATTTGATGATGTACTTTTATATTATAATTTCCATTCCATGTGATCTAATTAGTTTAAAATATTATAGTGTAAATTATTTGAGTTAGATAAAATAGATACCACTAACATTAAGTAAATATGTGAAAAATAAGCTTAATTATCCAATTATTGTGTAAGATAGTTTGATAAATTGCAAAAAGTATAAATATAATTCGATAAATTCTGATAAAAAAATCTAATAATCTATACTGATAAACTATGACTAGAAAAGCCAGCTTTACCTCTACTTGTTTGATCTTAAATAAAGGAATAAATTAAAATTGTAAAAAAATATATTAATCAAATCAAAAACAAAGCAAATAAGCGAAAAGAAGCTAAAAAATAATGAACAAAATAAAAGATCTATTCTTAAATTTATTTGAAAATAAGATTTCTATTCCTAAGGAAGTAAAAGAAGAATATGGAGATTTTGAAGAAGTAAAAAAGTTTGTAGAGAAGATTAGAATAAAAAGATGGGTCTATATAGTAGCTAAACCTTGCCTTCAAATATTCAATTCATATCTTCAAGTCTTGTACATATTCCTATAAAGCTAATTGAATGATTCGTTTATTAATAATAGTAAAAACTTAACAGTGTCTCTTATTGTGAATTACATCCTCTTTAGGTATGTATTGTCTTATGGTGTATCCTAATTTACTCGATTTCTCAACAGTGGTATGTATCTAAAAAATCAAAATACCAGAAAATACCTATTAGAACATGTTTTGACTCTTGATTACAATTTCTTTGAAGCAAATAAAACCTCTTAGATCACAAGATTGTTTAGCGAAGGAGATAATGCAGTAACTTATCTTATAACTCCTAAGAATATTATCTAATCAATAACAAGCTATATTTAAGTTTTTGGCTAGGTCATCTTCATTCTTAAAATGTGTCCTTGGAAAATTAGTTTAATGAGTCTACTTCTTAGTATAAGTATTTAATTACTGAATAAATTAATTCAATAGGCTAAATTAAAATAAGAAATAAAAGCCTCAAACAATATATAATTTGAAGAATTCCTATTAGATGACACTTTAAAGAATGTATCTCTAATCAAATAATTTGGTACTGAAAGAAAAGAAATTGATAAGCTTTATAAAACTCTCAAAAACAATAAAGATTATGAGAATTTTTGGGCAGAGAAATAGTAAACATTCTTAGAGAAGATAGTAAGCTTTATATAATTGCATACTATAGATATTTTCACATTATCTTTGCTCGCTTAACTATATTTGATGAGAAAAAATGACCCATTCGAGACTAGACATATTGCAGCAGATTTTTCTTTAATTCTTTCTTATTCTTTTGCTATTAATTAAGCTACGACTACTATATTTTACTAAGTTACTTAATGGTTTAGTGGCAAATAAGCTTCAAATTTTAGTTATATGCTTATGAATATGATAAAACTTGCTAAGTTCCTAAGATACAAAAGTTCGATTCCCACTTGTATTACTGAGGAAGAATCTTAAAAGTAAAATGGATAATTAATTGGAGATATTCATTTTAAGAATGTCTGTTTTAAATACCCACAAACATTTGATCTTATGGCAACTATGAATTAGATAAGATCTAAATTAAGTGAAACAGAATAAGATAAGAAAAAAGAAATATAAGATATTAATAGCTTAGAGGTAAAAGAATAGCCTAAAGAAGTAGTTTAGAATGTATTAGATGATATCTCATTTGAAATCAAGAGTGGGTAGTTTGTATCTTTTGTAGGTAAGAGTGGCAGTGGTAAATCTACAATTGTTAAACTCATCTAAAGATTTTATAATATCTCTTCAGGAGATATTCTTTTTGATGGTTAAAGCATGGATGATGTATCAATAGTTAAGTTAAAAAACAGTATAGGATTTGTAAGCTAGGATCCATGCTTGCTAGATGCTGATATCGAAACAAATATTACTTATGGAAATTAGGAATAATACTCTTAAGAATACCTAAAAGAAATTTGTGATATCTCAGGTGTAAGTGAATTTATATTTGATAAAAAAAGATTTCCATAACAACTTAAAACTCTTGTTGGTTAAAATGGAGCCAAATTGAGTGGAGGGTAGAAATAAAGAATTGCAATAGCTAGAGCTCTATTCAAAAAACCTCAAATCCTAATACTTGATGAAGCAACAAGTTCTTTGGATGCAGAAAGCGAGTATATTGTACAATAGTATATTGATAAATTGGTAGATAAAAGAGGAATGACAATTATAGTTGTTGCACATAGATTAAGCACTATTATCAAAAGTGATACTATTTTTGTCATGGAATAAGGAAAAATAGTAGAAAAAGGATCTCACAAATAATTGCTCCAACTTGATGGTGTATATAAAAAGCTAATATCTCATTAAATACATAGCTGAAAGATATAATAACAATCTAAAACCTTATTTTAAATATATTTTATTTCAACAATAGAATTAATTCAAAACCAAATTAATAATAATATTCACTTTATAATTTAAATTGTAAAACTAAAATTGTATATAAGGAGTGATTTTCTATTAATCTTTAAAGACTTTTCAATTTTTTAATTCAGATAATTTTCAAAAAATCTTGCCACTTTTATTATTTCATATGATGAAACTATTAATTTATTTAATACATATTAATAGGCCTTACCTTATTACATAAAAATATAACTCAAAATTAAAGACACAAAATATTTCTAGAAATTTTATACTTTTAATTAAGGGTAATATTTGTCTTATTATTAGAAAAACAAGCTAATTATAAAATAAATAACAAAATTTAATGATGAATAATGTATATATTTAACTTAACTTGCTTAATCATGAATCCTTGAACATAGCAACAACTTTAGGAATGATATTAGGGAGGAAAGAGAGCAACATAAGTACAATAGTATAAAATGTTTCACCAAATTCAACTTCAAATAGACCTAAGAATTAATATTTATTTTGTTTTTCATCCAAATCGAGTTACCTCTTAACTTTCTTCAGACTTCTCTTCATATTTTAAAGTATTGCTCTTTAGATTTTATCTTCTTCGCCATTTTCATAAACTTTTCCTAAATAACTTGCTTCTCTCTTAATAAATCTTTCTGCCTTATGCTAGATGTGTTAAACAATAATACCATAAATAGATTTCTAATGAGAATCAATCAATGTTCCTTCTTCGTCATTTAAATAGAGAGGTTGCATCTTAGGAATGAAATGGAAGTCATACATTTAAATGAGATCATCAACAACATCAATCAAAAAATCTAAATTATCATCAAGATCTCCAAAGGTATCGTTGAATTATTAACCTTCCCAAACCCTAATAAAGAAGAAAGTAACTAAGAAAATGAAATCAAATGAGTATTAGATAACCATTAAAGGCTCCAAGTAAACAGATTTTTCATCAAATACCCAATAGAACTCACCATAAGCAGATATGATAATCAAAAATACAAAGATAAAGTAAAGGAAAAGACCAAGATATGCTAATTCTAAATAAGAAGTGATATTATTATAGTAGTTAGTAACAAAATTTCTGGCATTATCCCAACATTCTATGCTATTTGGGCAAGTAATATCCAATAAATTAGCTTCTTCTAAATCATCTATATTACATTTTGTTCTAAAATCAAGCTTATCATTTAAATCATTCATCATTTAAGTTTTTCTACGTAGATCATAACTACCTAAAGTTCTTAAGAGAATAATAGTACAGAAAAGATAAAAAAGAGTAGTTGCAATGACACTAATTGCGATTTCAGTATTAAATTTAATATTATGGTAAACTATGTAATAAGCACTAAACATGGATTTTGATAGAATTATGATTAATAACCCAATAATTTAACCAATTCTCATATTAAACTTTTAAGCATAGCAATCTTTAAGCCATTCGTCTGCTCTATGTTTAAGCTTGAAATCTTTGTAATCAATAATAAAATAATTATAGTGGACACTAATTTATTCTAACCCTTCTTACATCATATAACTAAATAAAATTATAAAATATAATTGAATATTTATATTAAAAAATTTATAAGGAAATATCTAATAATTAATTAGCACATTTTAAAATAACCTCCATAACTTTGTGTACTATTATTTTTGTAAAGTAATTTGTTTACCTTGAAAAATCTTAGTTAATATCAACTTATTAAGGAGGAGCTATATCAAAGGAGTAGAACTAATCATCTAGGCTTAATATGAATAGGGTATTAGCAAAAGGAAAGCCTTTATATTAAATTAAGCGAAATATCATAACGAAATGGGATATCAATTTATTATCCTAAACGCTTTTAACATAACTTATGACTAACATTGTAGAAATAAAAAAGATGATAGAGTCATAGTACCAAAACCTTTAATATTCATCTGTACCATAATAGATTATTGTTTAGACTACCATAAAGATTGTAGAAGAGCAGTAAATGATAATCCATAAAAGTAATAACACTTAGTTAAAATATTAACGTACAAATATATCATAAATCAATCCTATAGTACAATAGAGGATTTAGTAAGGATAAACAAAGAAGATTATTACGAAAACAGTCAATAATGATTCAATTAAATAATAAGTATTTATTTCAAACTTTTATCTTTATTTCTATCGCATCTTCATCTAAAATAATTTAGCTTCTTTCTATCGCTTTTCCTCTTCATCTTCTTCATCTAGAACAGGATCTGCGTCATTATCAACTCCAGTATTTTCAATATCACCCTCTTATTTAACGAGATGTTCTTCCTCACCACCTACTTAACTCATATATTCAGGCAGTTTTTAATCTAAATTATTCGTTTTGTTAATTATTTATCAATTTTAACAAAGTTGAAAACTTTGATATGATGATCGATTTTGAAATGATCTTAAATGTATTACTTCTAAAATAGAAATATAAATCATATCTTTTTTTATGAATTATTAATTTATTAAAAGGATATATTCAATTTACTAAAAACGGATATCTTTAATTTAACCATACTATTTAATCAAATTCTTTCACTTCCTTCCTCTGAGTAAAAAATATCTACTATTTACTTAATATACTCATATTAAAATATTAAAGAGGGGAGTTAATAGTAAATAACTTTTAATATTTTTAGTAAGTAAATTAAATGACATTAAAATAAATGTTGAAATAAATCAGTTATTATATTCAAAAATATGAATTATTAACTCATTATCTTTCATTAAGCCTTTATAGCTCAGTTGGGAGAGCGTAAGACTGAAGTTCTTACGGTCCTCGGTTCGATCCCGAGTGAAGGCATTTTTGTAATTTTAACTATATTTTAAGAATAGAATAGATTTAATTAGAAAATTTATTATTGAAAATAAAAAGAGTTAAAAAAGGAATATTAAAAATAAATTTAATAAATAGAAAGAAAAAAGTTGATAAAATAATAGAATTAGAAGAATTTTTAAAAGCTAGATTGAAATTTAAAAATTTTATATCTAAATACTTACAGAAAACCATTGAAATATTGAGCGCCTGTTTAATATGCCAGAAAATTTCTGATGGATCTTTCTAAATAGTAATAATTATTTTGAAAATAAAGCTGTCTTAATAAAAATTTTAGGTTGACTATATATATTTCATTTATTCTTTGTTAATTTCAACTATTTTATTTATTATAATTTCTATTCTTTTTAGATATATGAATGAAAGGGATAGATTATATTTTAAAAAGAATATACAATTTTAATGATTTTAAAACATTAGAACTGTATTATATTTTAAATAACATTTTATAAATTAATTTTTAACTTAGAGTAAAGGAATTTTATAAATAGATGAATACTATTGTATTATGTAAAGATAGATTTTTATGAATAATTACTTAATAAATAACAAACCTCTCAATTTATTATAAAAATGGTCATTTTATTTAAAAAGATATTGTTTTATCTGTTGTAAGGTTTATTATTTTTTAAAATTACTATTCAAAAATGATTCATAATCTTAGAAATACTCTTGATTATCAATTACTAAACAGCTATTTTCTTATAATTTATATCCACCAAAATATAAGGCTTATAAAAATAGTAGAATATATGATATTAATCTCTTATTAAAAATACTTAAACAAAAATCCTTTTACTTAAAATATGAATTAATTTTTAATTATAAAATAAGTTTTAAGTATTATAAGTGCTCCAATAAAATTTTCTATTTTATTTTAAAGATTATTTACTTTCTTCTTCATAAGAAAATTCTTTTATTATCATAAAAAAATTATATGCTTCATTCAGACGCTCTTTTAAAACAATAATTCTCGAATAGGTTAATCCCTTAGACATAAATTTTATTTTCTCTCAGAAAATCAGAATATGGAGGTTTTTAAAATAACTAGAGATTCAAAATATTTTTATGATAGATTTTTAATAAAAATAATAAGGAATGAATTAATGTACTTAATATTTAGAGGGAAAAGCAAAGTAGGTCGATTTAATTATTCCTTATTTTATGATCACTAAATGATAAAAAGAAAGGGTATTCAATAAGGTAATATCATTTAATTAAAGATGTTTCCATAAATAAACTAATAGAGTAATTTCAAAATCTATTTCAAAATATTTGTCTTTAAGAAGTAAGACTTTACTTTATTTCACATAGTAATCTATTTCTCTTCAAACTCCAAGAAATAATTTATGCCTGTTAATAGAACCTAAAAATTTAATTTGAGAATATCTACATTATATTTTATAAATTTTATATTCTCACAGAAAAATAGATATGGATAAAAAAATGAATTATCGAAAATGGAAATAATTCTTATATATGTATATATACTGTTGAGAAAAGTGAGAAACTATAATAGTGTAAATATTTTCCAAATTAATATTATTATGTTAATTCATGAGGATGTGAGATGAGAGGATTTAGTTTCTAATTGTGGAAATATCAAATATCTGATTAAAAATATAAAAAAATAACCATTCTCAAAGAACTTTATAGTATCTCAATTAATCGATTTAGAAATATTAAAACTAAATAAACTACTACTAGCTTAATAAGAATATTATATTATTGTTTATATTCACAGATAAAGCCGATAAGATTATAATATAAATTTAAAAATAAAAAAAATCTTTAGAAACAATTCATTAAAAAAAACTAAATAAATTTTCTAAAAATGGCTTCCTATGCTTGCTTCTGTCCAGGTGATCATTAGATGGATCACACTTCAACTTATAGACCTTATAGTTAATGTAATTAATGCAAGAAATACCCTTATCTAACTCATTCTAGTTACTATGAATGTAGAAAATGTGACTTCGATATTTGTGAAGAATGTTATGATTCCTAGAAGAAAATGATTTGTGCCTAAGGTCATTAGTGTTAGTCCTATGCTCCTGGTGCTGCTAGTGACTCCCACGAATGCTTTAATTGTAACAAAGTTCCTTCTTAAAATTAAGTTGAATACTTTGTTTGTGAGAAGTGCCCTAATAACACTTGTTAGACTTGTGCATTGGAGATTGGAATGGCTTTGGCCTAGGGTGCTTTAGGTATGTTCAACGACTTTATGAACCCCTAATGAAAAAACTGTAATCAATAAGCCTAAAATGCATTTGATAGAATGATAGGTGGTTTTAGCAACATATGATGGGTGCTAAGTAGCTTATGCTCTCCCGCCCAGAGCTTATTATCTATAGATTTTTTATATCTTTTATTAAGCATGATAAATCAAATTTTAATTATAGGTTTTTATTTTTTTATATGATTAAAGTATAGCTCTTTAATAATTATTCCTATATTTTGATAAAATTGAACATTTCCTTTCAATAAATTTATTTATTTTTAAAACTGTAACAAGAAAGAACATTTTAATTATAAATAATTTTAACACTTTAAAATATTAATATAGAATTTTAATTATCAATTAAAAAATGTATGTTTAAGTAACAGAAATAAGATGCTTTGTATTTATCCTATCTCAAAAGTGAAAATTAAAATTTTTAATTACTCTATTACCTTAATAGGGATTTAAATCTACCTAAGTTAAGATTTATAATCTCCTATTTACATATTATTAAAAAATAAATTTATTTTTTAAATTATCTAAGACTATTTATTTTGATTAATATGATAGAGAAGTCACCAGATTTTTTGATTACATACACTAAATTTCTATGAAATGTTACCTTTTAAAAAATAACTTATGATATACACTAATTAATAAATTAGGATTCAAATTGATTACTAATTGCAGGTAATATTAAAAGAAAGAAGTAACTTTTATCTACTAGTTGAATATAAAATCAAGCGATTTCAATAAAGGTAAGATATTTAATTCTTTGGCTGTCCTTAATTTCTTGTTTGATCATCATATCTTTTTATCTATTTTCAAATAATTATTATCTTATTGTTTCCACCTTAATATTTGATTGATAAAATGAGTATAATAAATATATGATATTAATACTAGTTTATTATTAAAAATACTTATATAAACACCCTTTTACTACAAATATAAATTACTTTTTAACTATAAAAACCCATTCTAAGATTTATTATTACTGTAAGACTTTTCTATTATTACTCTAATTTTTACATACTTCCTTCGTTAATAGAACAAGCTTTTATTATCATAAAAACTGTATACTTAATGTAGACATTCCTTTAAAACAATTATTCTCCAATCAATTAATCCCCTATCATTAAATTTTTCTCTAAGAAATATTAGAATATGGAAGGTGCTCAAATAACTATTGAGCCTAAAAAACATATTTGATGGATAAATTTCAATGTTAATTATGAATGAATAATAATATTTATCTTTTAAGAAAAAAAGTAAACTAAAGGATTTAATTCATTTGTATATTTATAATTAATGAGTAAAAAAAGAAGGAAACTTTTAAGAAAATTAGGCATTACTTAATTTTTATATATTAATCTATTTCTCTTAAAACTTCAAAAGTAATTTATCCTAAATTATCCAATAGCCTCCTAAATTTATTTTGAGAAAATTGACATTAAATTACTTAAAATTTTATACTCTCATAGAAAAATAGATCTAGATAATGAACGAAAATAGAAATTATGCTATAAAATTAAAATTCTGCTGAGAAAAGAAACAATAATATTTATTTTGATTATTTTGCTTTCCTAATTAATTTTATTATTATGTAAATTTGTAAAGATATTAGAAGGATGAGTTGGTCTTCTTGAGTGGTGGTAAATATCAAATTCATAATTAATAAGATAAAAAATTATCATTCTCAAAAGAAATTATCTTATCCCTTCAGGTATAATTGGTTTAGGGATACGAAATTTCTAATAGAATACTAAATAACTCAGGTTATTTTTTTCAACATTAAACTATTATTTATATTCACACAGACCCTAGATGATTATAAATACAGATATAAAAAGTGATTTAGCAATAATTAAATTAATCAAATAAGAAACAAATCTTTAGAAACAATTCTATACAAATATATCTAAACAACATTTCTAAAAATGTCCTCCTATGCTTGCTTCTGTCCTGGCGATCATTAGATGAATCACACTTAAGCCCATAAGCCTAACCTTTTCTGCAATAATTGCAAGTAACACCCTTCTAACACTCATACAAGTTACTACGAATGTAGAGGTTGCAACTATGATATTTGTGATAACTGCTATGAATCCAAGAAATAAATGGTTTGTGCTTAAGGTCATAAGTGTTAATCCTATGGTCCCGGTGCCGCAACTGATTCCCACAAATGTTATAGATGTCACAAAGTTCCTTCTTAAAATAAGGTTGAGTATTTTGTTTGTGAAAAGTGCCCTAACTACACTTGTATGACTTGTGCTATGGAGGTTGGTATGGCTATGATGTAGGGTGCATTCGGTATGTTCAACAACATGATGAATCCCTAAGGAAATGATTCTAATCAATAAGCCTAAAACATGTTTGGTGGAATGATGGGTGGTTTTGGAAACATGATGGGTGCTATGTAACCTAAGCCCTTCTGAATTTTATTTATTAAAGACTGATATTATATTATTATTTTTTGAGTATGATATTTACAAATTTTGATTACATATTTTATTTGTATATCATAAAACATTTAATTCTTTTACTAATCATTATTGTATTTGCTAAAATTGAATATTTACAATTAATTTTAATAAATTCATCTTTTTTAAAACTGTAACATGGACATTTAATTTTAAAGAAATTTTAATCTTTATCAATCCTTGTATTTTCAATTAAAAAATTTGTGCTAAAGTAATATAAATAATAAACTTTACATTTATTTATCCTATTACAAAACAAAGAGGAATTCATAAAAGTTCTACTTCAGTAAAAAAATAATAAATAAATATTATATTATTAATAAATGAATCATTATTCATTCTGATTTACAGAATTACTAATTAAAAATAAATAGATAACCACATTCTACCATATTAGAAATTAAGTTTTACCCACCATTTAAAAATATAAGAAATATCATACTATTTATTTTCTGTATTGCATTAAAAAGAGGATTGTTTAATTAATAGAAAACCTCCTTTTTTGATTAGTGACATACCCTTTATTTTACAATTTTATTAATCAAAAGATATTCATTTTTCCTCATAAAAATAAAAAAAATTTACTACCTTCAAGGTTCAAAGGATTACGGTATATAACAAGAATTAAAATTAATTTCAATTACAAAATTCTTACATGTATATTATTTAAATTTTAAATTATTTAAAATATATTTCTTAAAATTTTAATTCTTTTAATAATTAATTTTAAACTTTTAAGTATTATATTATAATTAATAATAATCTTAATTATTTGGTAATACAATTATAACTAATATAACAAACAAATTAGATCTTAGACACAAAAGTTATTAGATCTGTTAATTAAAATATGTGTTCGTCTAATATTTAACTTCATTAATTCTGTAAGTAAATAAGCCAAAATGTAAATTTTAAATTGTCTATTTGATAATTTTAAATTAATTGTCTATTAGATAAATTTTAGAAAAATCTTAAGATTTTGCATCAATTTTTTTCATTTAATTTTAATGATAATATTATAGATAAACGAGAAAAAATTTTAGTTAGTAATTTTATTTCATTTTTTTATGTTATTATTTTATTCTAATCTAATATACATGCTATTTAATTAGGTTAACATATAAAAGTATAAATAAACTGCCTTCATGAGCAATTTAAATTAAATTCAGTATAAATTATTTATGTTTTTTACAATTTAAACAATGACAAAAGAATGTGATAAATCTAAATTAATTTTTCTGATCGGATAAAATTACTAGCAAATACTGATATAATATGACTAGAAAATAATATTAACTCTATATATTTAGTATTAAAAAACACGAAATATCAATGTCATTTCAAAAGACAATAAACAATCCAATCAAAAATAACAAAATAAGTTAAAAATAAAATGATGAAAAAACTAAAGGAGTCTATCTTAAGTATATTTGAAAATAAGGTTGATATTCCTAAAGAAATATAAGAAGAATATTAAAATTTTGAAGATGTGAAAAAGCTTGTTGAGAAAATTAGGATAAGTAGATGGATCTATATTTTAGCATTTCCTTGTATTAAAATAATAAACTCTTTGAGTAAAATTATTTACATCAATATTTCTAGCTCATTAAATGATTCATTAGTTAATGATAGTAATAGTTTAACTTTATCTCTGATACTGAAATATATTTTCTTTCATTATATAATATCTAATACCTTATCTTTTACTGGAGAATACCTAGAACGTAAAATGTGTGAGGAAAATTAGAACACATAAAACTACTTATTTGAACATGTTTTAACATTTGATTACAATTTTTTTGAAGTAAATAAAACCACTTAGATTATGGATTTATTTTAAAATGTCGATAGTTTAATATCTTATCTTACCACTCCTAACAACGTTATTTATTAAATAGCTAATAATATTTCAACCTTTGGATTGGTCTTCTTTATTTTTAAAGTATGTCCTTGGTAAATAAGTTTAATGTAAATATTTCTTAGTCTAGGTATTTAAATATTAGAATAATTAATAATGAATTCTAAATTGAAATAAGAATAAATTTCTTAGAATAATATAGAATTTGAAAAATTCCAACTAGATGATGCTTTAAATAACATATCTCTTATAAAATAATTTGGTACTGAAAGAAAAGAAATTGATAATCTGTGTAAAACCTTGAAAAATAATAAAGATTAATATTAAAAATGGTTTTCATAAGAAGATTAAACATTATTAGAAAAGGTCGTAAATCTAATTTATGAATATATGACCGATATTATCATGTTACCATTACTCGCTTAAATATATTTGATGAGAAAAAGTGATCCTCTATAAGCTATACATGTTACTTTAGATATTTCTTTAATCCTTTCTTATAGCAGTGCTATTTTTAAAGCTATTAATGCACTTTATCTCTATTATATTAAATTGATTGGTTGTAAATAACATCGAAGCAATAACGAAATGATTGTATGGATGATTAAGCTTACATAATTCTTAAGATACAAAACTACTATTCCAGTTTGTATTAATGAAGTAGAATCCCCCCAATAGAATCAATATTTATGTGGCGATATTCAATTTAAGAATGTCTGTTTTAAATACCCACAAATATTTGATATAATGGCAGCTATGAATTAGATAGGATTTTATTTAAATAAAAATCAAGATTCTGATGAAAAATATGATAAATACTTTGATATATTAGAATAAAAAGTAATACCTAAAGAAGTAGTTTAGAAAGTATTAAATAATATTTCATTTGAAATAAAGAATGGGTAATTTGTATCTTTTGTAGGTAAGAGTGGCAGTGGTAAATCTACAATTGTTAAACTTATCTAAAGATTTTATAATATTTCTTCAGGTGACATTCTTTTTAATGGTTAAAGTATTAATGAAATATCAATCGTTAAACTAAAAAACAGTATAGGATTTGTAAGTTAGGATCCATGTTTACTAGATAATGATATCGAAACAAATATTACTTATGGAAATTAGGAATAATACTCTCAAGAATACCTAAAAGAAATTTGTGATATTTCTGGTGTAAGTGAATTTATTTTTGATAAAAAAAGATTTCCACAACAATTAAAAACACTTGTTGGCTAAAATGGAGACAAATTGAGTGGAGGGTAGAAATAAAGAATAGCAATTGCTCGAGCTCTGTTCAAAAAACCTCAAATCCTAATACTAGATGAAGCAACAAGCTCTTTGGATGCTGAGAATGAAAATATTGTTCAGTAGTATATAGATAGCTTAGTAGAAAAAAGAGGAATGACAATTATTGTTGTTGCACATAGATTAAGCACCGTCATTAAAAGTGACTCAATTTTTGTCATGGAATAAGGAAAAATTGTAGAAAAAGGATCTCATTAGGAACTGCTCCAACTTGATGGTGTATATAAAAAGCTAATTTCTCACTAAATACATAGCTGAAAATTGCAATATTTGTTTACCTATAAATTAAATAGTTTTTAAGTAAAGAAATATGAAGTGAATTAAATAAATTTAATTTATAAATCACTTCAAAAAAATTCAAATTTAAATTTGGGGAATTAGTTAATCTTATAATAATTATGAATCAACTCTCTGTTAATTTTTTTTATAAGTTTTATTTAATTCTATTTTTAGTAAATCTTCTAATTATTTTTATCATTTTAATTTCAATATAATTTTTGTTTGTAATTAAATTTAAAAGAGCATATTTTATGAAATTAGGTGATAAATCATTCTCTTAAATTAGAGTAAATATAGTATTATAGATAGATGCTAATAAATATAGGCAATTAATTTTATTTCTTTTTGAATAATTGTATTTTTTTTAATTTTTATTTTATTCTAATATAATATATATGTTATTTAATTAGTTTAACTTATAAAAGTGTAAATAAACTGCCTTCGTTAGCTATTTAAATTAGATTTAGTAGAAATTCTTATATTTTTTATACATCTTAAATCATTTCAAAAGAAAAAAATAAATCTAAATTAATTGTTCTGATTAGATAAAATTGCTAATAAATAATGATATACTGTGAATAGAAAATAATGCTAGAATTATTAATGATAATATTATAGATAGACGCTAATAAATTTAAGTAAGTGGTTTTATTTCATTTTCTAATAATTTAGTTTATTTATTTATTCTAATATAATATACATGGTATTCAATTAGTTTAACCATAAAAGAAGTATATGAACTGCCTTTTTAAGCAATTAAAATTATATTCAGTAGATATTTTTATATTTTTTACAATTCCAAAAGAGTGTGATAAACTTAAATTAATTTTTCTGATAAGAAAAAATTACTAACAAATACTGATAAAGTTTGAATAGAAAATAATGTTAACTCCATATATTTAGTATTAAAAAACACCAAATATCAATATCATTTCAAAAGACAAAAAATAATCCAATCAAAAGATCACAAAATAAGTGAAAAGTAAAATGATGAAAAAACTAAAAGATTCTATCTTAAGTATATTTGAAAATAAGATTGATATTCCTAAGGAAATATAAGAAGAATATTAAAATTTTGAAGATGTGAAAAAGCTTGTTGAGAAAACTAGGATAAGTAGATGGATCTATATTTTAGTATACCCTTGTATTACGATAATCGAATCTTTGATTTAACTCATTTACATCAATATTTCTAGCTCATTAAATGATTCATTAATTAATGATAGTAATAGCTTAACTTTATCTCTTATACTGAAATATATTTTCTTTCATAATATAATATTTAATACATTATCCTTTATTGGAGGACGTCTAGAATGTAAAATGTGTGAGGTAAATTAGAATACAGAAAAATACTTATTAGAACATGTTTTAACTTTTGATTACAATTTCTTTGAAGTAAATAAAACCACTTAGATTATGGATTTATTTTAAAATGTCAATTATTTAGTGTCATATCTTACAACTCCTCAGAGGATTATTAAATAAATATGTTAAGATATTACAATTTTTGGATTGTCCTTCTTCATTTTTAAGGTATGTCCTTGGTAAATAAGTTTAATGTCTATATTTCTTAGTCTAGGTGTTTAAATTTTAAAATAAATAATTCAAAAATCTAAATTGAAATAAGAAAAAAGCACCTCTAATAAGATATAGTATTAAGAATTCCTACTAAATGATACCTTAAAAAACATATCTCTTATAAAATAATTTGGTACTGAAAGAAAAGAAATTGATAATCTATTTAGAACTTTTAAAAATAATAAAGATTACTAAAAAAAAATTTTTTTTAAAGGAGATTAAACATTATTAGAGAACGTAGTAAGCCTAATTTAAGATCATATGAAAGATATTATCATGTTATCATTGCTCGCTTAGCTATATCTGATGAGAAAAAGTGATCCTCTATAGTCTAGAAATTTTACTTTAGATATTTCTTTAATCCTTTCTTATAGTTATTTTATTAATAAAGCTACTAATACTCTTTACCTCTATTATTCTAAATTGACTGGTAAATAACATTCAAGCAAAAACTAAATGATTGTAAGGATTATAAAGCTTGCTTAATTCTTAAGATACAAAACTACTATTCCAACTAGTATTAATGAAGTAGAATCCCCACAATAGAATCAATATTTAATTGGTGATATTCAATTTAAGAATATCTGTTTTAAGTACCCCCAAGTATTTGATATAATGGCAACTATGAATTAAATAAAATCTTAGCTCAATAAAAATGAAGATTCTGATAAAAAAGAAGATAAATCTATTGATTTATTAGAATTAAAAGGAATACCTAAAGAAGTAGTTTCTAATGTTTTAAATGATATTTCATTTAAAATCAAGAGTGGTTAATTTGTATCTTTTGTAGGTAAGAGTGGCAGCGGTAAATCTACAATTGTTAAACTCATCTAAAGATTTTATAATATGTCTTCAGGTGACATTCT